>VYXH01006123.1:85661-114629 GCA_013397275.1 Burhinus bistriatus | reverse complement strand
TTTTTTTTTTTTTTGTAAAGTTTTAGGAATATAATTGTAAAAGAGAGAGTGGATCTTTTGATAATAATACAACATAAATCTACTAGTAGTTCTCTGCCCTTCAAATTAATGATTTGTTTTATTTACTTGTAGATTTATTTGCATTATGTAGTACTTACCAAAAGCTGATTTCTGGAAAATCAACACAAAATAACACTTTGACCAATTGAATCATATCTGACCTTGTTTTGATGGCAGAGATTTTGACTCAAAGCTTGGAGTTTTCACGGCAGTATTTACATCACTTTGATGTTTTCAACAGCTGTGTTGGGACCTTGTTTCTATTTGTAGCATCTCACAACAAGGTCCAATGTTTCTTTCATATTTCAATCTGCCCTTGTCAACGGGAAGGGAATTTTCTAGTCCAACTATCAAACCAAAATTTTATAGTTGGATAATTTTACTCATTCTCCAAAATTTCTTTAAGAATATCCTGTATATAAGCTTAATATTATCTCCTTCCCTCATATCTTCCATTAAATCTAAAAGAAAAGCTGCTGATGAATCTCAGTACAGTACAGCAAGTTAGTTTTAACCACTTTGAGGTAAATTCAAAATCTGCAAGTTTCAGACTCTAACTCTTGTGAAAAAAGGACACAATCAATGTTAACTTTGCCTTTGGTCATGCCATAATTTAGACCAGTATAATTTCTACAAACCTTAATCATTCAGAACATACGAGTCCTATGATACTGTGCTAAAGCCATCTCTAATGTAACGGTACATATGGGTCAGCACAGACCCAAACTGATCATCAAAGCCAGGATGGCAGCAGGCAAGCCAGCATCACCGGGAGCTCTGCTGTATATCATCAGTTTCTAGGATGGGGGTGGTTACTTCAAACTTGACTAAATCGTCAGACCTCCCAGGAGGTTGTCAAGAGCCCCAATGCCTTCATGGACACTCACTGCAAACCCTAGAGACAAAAAGTCCTGCATATTTATGCAAATTCATAAAGACAGTGCTTAGTCATGTTGCCAGGTTGAGCCTAGATAAGAGAGAAAAGAAGTCTCTGGTGGATAAATCATAACGATACTGCCCCTTCAGTGTTCATTCAGGCTGGGAATGGGATTTGTGGAACGGAAAATGCAATGCTGACCTTCGTATCAGAGTAAAGCTAGAAAAGCTTAAAACAGGCCCTGGAGCTATGTGAACTATTTCTACAGACTTTTTTATTGTGTGTCAAAGAGGTAAACTGACTCATGTCACTCGACCTTTTCCATCTGGGAAGATGTACTTCTCATTGCCATCACTGACATATTCCTTCTCAGTGGTTCAAGCAGAGACATCTTTGCTTTCAGTGAAAAAAAAGGCTTAATACCTTTTGCTCACATTTAAAGTAGGGGAAGGGGCACAAGGGAAGAGAAAAAAGAGAGAGGCTCACAAACTGATATTCACAATTGAAAGTCAAAATTTTAAGTTCAGTAGCACTTTGACATTCCTTTACTTCAAGCAATAGTCCCGTTTGTGTGTCTCAGTCAGTGTATGTTTTAAGTCATAACACTTAAATAAACATATGCAATTTGCAGAACACACTGAAATTTTATACAATATCATTGTCTAGTATTCACAAAGAGCTTTCACTTACCAGAAGTCTTGGGAGGAAGGGAAGACTCTCACATCTGTCTTTTATATGGAATTCCACTGGTCAAACCACGGACATTTTGAGTGTTGAGCCTGGGCAGAACTGCCTGTTTCCATCATGGTTTTAACCACACCATTAGACCTCGGCTTAATTGCAAGCAGCTAACTACAAGTGCAACTAAGACCTTCTTCAGATGAGTATGAGACACATTCTTAAAGAGTTACACCACTACATCATGATTAAGTTCATTATGGTTTTTGGTCTTTAAGCCTGCCTTGCTGATGTGCCACATGAAGCACCAGTCTTGAACTTTTAAGTACTGCTTGGTCTTAGGCCTTATTAGCACTGAAGACAGTATGTATGATGTGAGTACGAACCTGAATAAGAAATGAAGTCACCCGCTTGCATGAGCTGGGTGTATGTGGTACTCAGTGATGCAGATTTAACTATTTCTGTCCTTCTTAGTTTTTGTACAAGATATTGAGAGTAGCGTACTATGCCATGAAATGCATTAAACAAATTTTGATCTTCAAGGTAAATATGTATGAAGGAGTTTTCCATTGTTCCTGCATGTGACATTAGCGTATGTGTTAGTTCTGAAACCTCTGAAAGTCTTCAGCACATGCTATTTACAGCAAGGCCCAATGTTTATTAGGAATAATTTAGTTTCATCAGCTTGGAAAAATGGATGCCAATCTACTACCACAAAATTCTTAATGATCTAAATCTGTTCCATTGATTCTTAGTCAAATCTCCAGCCTTTAGTTTCAGGTATTGAAATGTGAGTCTGTGGCAGCAAATCGCTTTAAGAATGAATTTGCCAGACATTTAAATTTTTGTTATTAGCTAGTGAATTATGTTTTGAACAAATGTATTATTTACTAGTATGTGAAATTATAGTTCTTCTTGTAGCTACATTTAGATCCTGTCACAGGTGGTCATGAACGAATGAAAAATAAAAAATATGGTAACTGTATTTAAGCAGGAGCAGTGCAGGGAAAGGAAATGGAGCCATTTAGTATAGTACGAGATGGAAGAACAAGGAAAAAGAGAAACAGTAGCAAACTGATTAAATACACACAAATGTAGATTATATGAGACTAATCTGTCTTCTGTTGAAATATAACTGATTGTCTAGATGATATAACTGATTATCTGGAGGAAAGAAATGTGGTAGATCTGAATCACAAAGATTTCAATAACTCATATCACCTGCTATCACGAAGCAAAAGTGTTAGTTCAAGTTCGATGACATGAAGACTGTTATGAAACTTGTTTTAGCAGGTGCAGATGAGAAGAAGTGATATCTCCTGAAAAGAGTGTGTGGCAGATTTGAATATGACTTATAAGTGGAATTCCTTAAAATCTGCAGGTTGACTGTGCTAGTGAGAAAAAGAAAATTAGAAATAGGTTAATCAAACTTGTTGATTCAATAAAGTTAGAAAGCTTATGTATAAAGAAAAGGTCTGGATTTTAGACATGATGAATTGGATGGTTTTGAGGAACAAGGTATTAGAAATTAGATGAAACCGAATAGTATGAAATGCAAGGTCATTCATATGGAGACAAGGAGAATTTTTAATAGAAGCAGGAAGCTTATAATTTGGAAATAACTAAAGGCATAAATCTGTGTGCATTTATTCAATTACATATTGAGCCTGAATTGCCCATGTGATCTGTCTTTGCAAAATGTAATAGTGACCTACGTTCTATCAGGAAAGTTGTTTCTAGGAGAAATGGCAAAGTATTAATGATGTTTGGTAAGGCACTGACAGGAGATCTCATCTGGAATACTGAAAAAATGAATTAAAATTGGAACAGGTTCAGGAACGGTTTAGAGGGATGGAGAACCTGAAGATATGGTTATGCTTGTCATTTGTGAATGTGGCTTTGGTAGGTATGCACTAGTTAGTGCAAATCTTAATAATGTTGGGTATAAGTGTTGTAGAAGCATCTCAGAGTTCACGACAAGAAAATAGCCCAGGTGTTAATTCAGTTTCTCAGGCAGCTTTACAGCCCCTGCTGATCTGTGTGACCATGAATAATTTTAGTCTGGAAACAGAAAATGGTTACCTGTTATTTGAGTGGATGGATTAATGAAATTCTTTCTGGTAAGAGAAGAAGAGCTAAATGCTGAACAACTTTTAAGACTAAACTTGATCAGTTAATGAAAAATAAATAAAAAAAAAAATTCTCATGTTTTGCCTCGACAACAGAGATTTACACTTACCAGACAAGAAGGTACTTCTCATTCCTTTGTTTGTGGTTTGTAGGATAGTAATTTGGCTGCATGTATGCCCCAAACAGTAAAATCAATTGAGAGAGAGGAGAAGGATATTCTTTATCTCTGTGGGTATTCAACTCTTACACTGTACACAAGGTGTACTTTAGAAATGCAGTGTTATCTGGTATGGCAATTTCAAAGTTTAGCTTTGAAATATTGCAATGGAATGTCTTATTGAGTCTCTAGTGGGATACTTTTCATAATGATTTTGTAATTGTTACAGACTTTAACCAAGATGATGCTGAAACACAAAATAATCCCTCTAGGGTTATTAAAAACAGAACCAAACTCCAAATACTATTCCGCTGTTTCTGAGATACAGTGTTGTATAACAAAAGAAGAAAAATTAGGCTGTTAAATACGTGCACCTAAGAGTATGCTCTAATCTGAGAGATCATGAGCATCTTCAGATGCTACAGTTATAAAACTCTGTATCATTGCCTGTTTTTCTCAACCAGCGTTTGAGTTTTGATCCTCAGTGATTCCTGTCATAGCTGAAAAAGATCCATACAGATCCTACCACTTATGCAACTGGTCATGTCAGCTTTATCTTCAGTCAGTCAGCTCTGATGATTTGGACGCATTCAACAAATTCTCATCTTCACCTACCTTTGATGGAAGAGAGATCACCAACAGTAAGAGCTAGAGTAGCCACATTCACAATGTAGATTCTACACTACTTAAGATATATGAGGTTGAAGGCAAATTTAGTTAGACTTAAACTAATAAAAGGGATGGGTACGTAAATAAAGTGCTGAAAACAATTTTATTTTCCATGGTAACAGACACAATGCGGCTTCTGAGAATATAATGCTGAAAGAAGAACAAAATACAAAAAAGACAAAAACTGAGCAGCCAGGGTGAGGATACCACTATAACAATAACCTCAGTGACATTTTTATTAATCTTGTCAGCTTGAATCATAGAATTATAATTGTATTACAATTGTATGATGTTAATTAAAAAAAAAGGTGAATTTTCCTCTCTCACTTGCTGCTTCACAATATACGGTGGCAGAACATATTTTTATCAAACATACAGGATTTTTGTCTAGGAGCCACTCAAACTCTCAAGTCCAATGATTTAATTTTTCATTTCCTCTCACATGGTATCTTTTATTTGGAGGAGAAACAGGTGTTTTTTTCTTAAATACAACTAAAATATCTTTTCAGAGTTGTTTTAATAAACGTAAGTGGTATAAAATTTCCCACAGAGTGGCGTAGCTGGTAGGCTTCATTGATGTTTTCTGGCACTAGCAAAGTGCTGAGATTGAAGAGGAGGCCCTGACTCTGGAGGCACCGGACTGCTGCACGCAACCGCTTTGACACATTCCTCCTTTTGTCTGACCTTTGCTGTTCCATTGCTTCCAACGTGTTCAAATCCTACTTCTTACTTCCCAAACTTCCGGTGTCTCGCAATATTGTCACATCTAAGCTCTATTTCTTCACAAGGTAAGTTGTAGCTTCCCTTTTATCCGTTTTCTTGTTGCACTAATCTACAGTTGGCTTAAGTCACAATGGAAAACCCATTTCCCCTCATCCCCATCACCTTTAGATTCATGGGTATTCCTCATGTCTCTTCATCCTTACCGGCTTCCCTAACCTTTTCACAGAGGTTTAGCACTTTCCTTCATATTGAAGCTTCGTATGAGTTATTTTGGCTTCAGCAGTGCATCGTTGAGAGGGACAGGTAACCTCCTAAAATGTATACGATTCAGACAGAAATTTTGGAAAGCGTATTTTTTAAAGTTCAGCAGGATGTGCAAGTTTGACAAAATCACAAGCAGCTGAAGACTGATGCCAGTCGTAATAATACCATATTCCAGTTGTGAGCAAAACATTAATTATGAGATTGTACACTGTATTTCAGCTGTAGTCTATGTAAAAATTAGTTAACCGTATAGCTGAAGGTCACTGACTGGCATCTCTCGTTGAAGAGATCTGAGAATGAGCACATTGTGCTTAGGGTGTTTCTGTCATTCTAAAGAGGTTGGATGTTGCTGCTGGTTCTAGCTTCACTGTCTGCAGCGTATTTTTTTCTTCAGCTGAGACACAGTTACTGAGTACCTACTTCTAACTTATTAAATCAATGACCTACAATGAGATAAACCTAACGGTTTCTTTGTTAGGAAAGGTCACCCAGCCTGTTATGAGGAACTAACTGAAAATAAAAACTTCCTTGGTTATAGCCATTTTGACCTTTCAATTTTTCTCTCCATAACTATAGTTGCAAACAATTAAAAGTTAAGCCAAAGAACATTCAGGTGCTGATCTCTCTTGTGATGAAGCCAATATTCTTAGGAAATGAGACACTGATAGTTTTCCACATTTAATTTCATTTTGACATTGAAGGAATTAGAGGGTTGAAAAACAGATTAGCCTCGGTCTTACTAGAGGAGAAGTAACTGTCCTTTTCTAAGAATTATTAACATGTTAACCTTAAGACTGCACTGTAGTACTGTGTTCATCAATAACACTTCAGTTAGTTAGAAATTTGCTTCTGGAAATGTCTGTGAGGCAGGGAGCTACCAGGTGGCTTTAAAACAAGCTGCTCCCTGAATGCCTTCAACCTTAGCACAATCAGCTGGAAATCAGAGTTGGAAGTGGCTCTGGTAACCTAGTGATGGGGGTTCTGTTAACAATGAAAGAAGCAAGATCATGTTTCCGTGCATAAATACTTTTGGTATCTATGTCTTTGGCTGCTTTTATCTGTTTTTCAGTTTTTATTTGTCTGCTGGCTGAAAAAATATTGTTACTTCCCCATTTCCTAAAATGTCGTCTCATAAGCCTTTACCTTTCTATTACTGTAATTATTTGTTTTACATAATGCTACAATAATAACTGATTTTGTGTCTGATGTGTGATGTATTTGAATAAAAGTTAAAAGATTACTTGATGATATGAATTGTGGATAGTTTTGGAATGGTTTAATGTTGTTTCAAATCGAAATTTATGAGGAATTGTTAACAAATGCTTTTATTAATACCTTTCTTATAACTGCAAAGCAATGCATTTTTTTGACGATGCCTCTGTTTTGAGAGCTGAAGTGCTTTTCAAGTGACTTTATGATCTTTTTCTTGAGCATCCCTTATTATAAGTTCATGTCATTTCATACAAGAAGATTAAAGACATAACAGCTGCTGAAGCTAGCTTGATTTTAAAACTTCAGAGCCATTTTTTATTTGCGGTCATTCCTTTTTTTCAGAGCCATTCTTTAAAGAAGTAATTCTTTTTTCTTCTTTTTTAATTATTTTTCCCCCCTGGCATATGCCTCAGTTTGAAAGGAAAACTATAAAGGAACCTTATTTTTCTGGCTCTGAAATGGCTTTCTCAGCCAAGGCAGAAAGCTGAATTGCTGCTACCTTGAGTGTATTCCTAACAGTATTTGATCTCAGATGATTCTTTAAGCACTTTGTAAATCAGATTCCTAGGGATGGTGTCCTGAACTACATTTCAAACAGTGGGGAAAAAATAAGTAATTTTTTTTGCAAAGAACAAATGCTGAAGAAGGCCTTTTACAAGCATTGAGAGTGAAAGGGATTTATTAGTGATCATTACTGACTGAGCCTGCTGAGATAAAGAGTGTAGAAATCCTTTATTATCCGCTAATTGTCTCACTTGATTTTACACCCTAAAAACGTCATTTTACCTTTACATTGGTGAAGAACAAATTCTACGCATTCAGTTGTAAGATGCCCAGGCAACCGTATACATCAACAGATAGCTTTTTAACCTCCAATAGAACTTCATGATTTTATTAAAATTTTCTTCACTATACAGAAATAGAAGAAAAAGCAAAAAAGAAACTAATTTCCCTGATCAAAAAGAAAGCAAGACTCCCTGAGGCAAGAACTTTTTAGTTCTCCACATTTGCTTAATAATACCATTTTATGGTCATTTGAAAACAGAAGGAGGCTTTTCTGAAGGATGTGTCCAACTTTGTGTTGCTATTGAATAGAGTAACATAGAAAAATAGTAGATGGATATCCTGTAAAGTTTAGTATTTCAATGTTTGATAAATGCACAGTCCAGTCCTATTGTATGCCAAATAAATATTTTCTGCAGGCTTAAAAATACTGATCATATAAATTCAGAAACATTAAATATGGATATATTTCACAAATATGCATAATGTAATGTACAGGAAACATATCATCTTTGCTCTACATAATATGTGTTTGATTGCAACTATTTTTTAGGTGTTTGGTGAAAAAAAGTGTGGGTGCAGTACTTTATTGCAGCGAAGAACACTGGGATGTTTTTGAATAACCTGGTGTTTTAATTTGCTTATCTAATGCTTTGTTTCTGTGTGATATTAGGATTAACAACTGGTCAATTTCTAACTAGAAAAGGGAACTTATCAATTGAATGGGCCATTTTTAATAAACAATTTCTTTTAAAGACTTCCTTTACGATCCAGTGGGTACTTCGGTGGCGCCCATTTGGTGTCCAAGGCCCAAAAGGTGTTTTTTTTCCTATTGTGCCAACTCAGGGTTTTATGACAAAAAATGAATACTACTTATAGCTGGCAAGTTTCATGTATTTAATCTGAAATATTAATCGTGAGTTTTTAAATATAAAAATTTCTTGGGTTTTAGCACAGGTCACACTCAGCCCCTTCAGCGAGGCAGTGAGGGGAGTTACAGTCGGTGCACAGAGGTTTCTCTCTGCTGCTCCTCCTCTCCCACCCTTTTCCTACGGTCTGGTGTGAGTCCTCCACAGGCAGCAGAGCCCACGTGTCTGTGGTGCAGCAACTGGGGAGGGCAGAGGGCATACACTTTGCGTGGGGGGTGTTTGTCAGTGTGTGGTCACCGGTGAACATCAAGCTGGACTAGCTAGCAAGTAGGCAGCCTAGTGGCGACTGGGCTTCCAGAGTTGACAGCCCTAACAATTTATGGGTGTTCTTATGTCTCTTTCAGATCTGTTGGGTGGATCTCCCATGTAAAGTGGGTGATAGAATCCCAATCCAGAGATTTCAGCATAGCACGTACAGGTTAAAGTAAGGAAGGTATATTTTTAACAGCTTCTACGTGGTTTAAACACTTAATTTTTAGAGGAGAAATTATTTTTTCAAAGGTTTTACTGCAAGTGTGGCCTCCAAGATCCTCGTGCTTTCCTGAGATGTTAACTTCTTTTTAAAAAAGAAAGCTTAAAAAAAGGTCCATCCTTTCACATTACTTGTAAAACTTTTCCATGGTCAGAGTTTTCCGCTTTGAACACTAAATGTTATACCTTATTGCACTTTCATTTGCTACATTTAGGAATGCACTAAATCGATTTTAAATGTCTGTGCAACGGCTGCCAAAAGTTTAAGCCATGTAAACAGTAACTGCTGATCAAAGTGGTTCTCCCCTTAAGTGAGAAACATAAGGAAATTTCCTCTTTTAGCTTTAAATCACTTTGCCAGGGAAAGCAGTTCATGTTTTAGAGTGAATTATTGTGCTTAGTTCTTGGTGAGACAAAATTGTTGTGGACATAACGAATGTAAGATTGCTTGTGGAACTGTAACAATTGTTATTGGGGAAAAGTGTCTCAACATGCTTCCTTAAAAATAGAGATACTTTTGGTTGGATTGCTGCTTTTCGCCCTCCCCATTCCCATGGTTGCTAAACAATCTAGTGGGCAAAACAGAGTTTTACTGGGGAGCAGAAATGTGGTGGCTGAGTGATACACAGGAGTTATGGCGTCATTCCCTAAGTACCAGTGGCTAGCAGGCCGCACCAAGTCAGCAGAGGTGAACTGTGCTGCTGATGTGCCCTAACCCTTGTTGCTTCTGACAACTGAGGCAGTAGTGACTATTACCAGGCAGAAAAAAATTACCTGAGTGTCTTTAATAGGCCGTCCTACAGCTACAAACTGTTGGCCATTTACCTGCTGGGTGTAATACCAACTTAGAACAAGAATGACACTTGGATTTTACCCTTAATATCTTGTAGGTGTTTCAGTCTTTTAAATGACAAATCATTTCAGCTATTTTTTTTTATTTTTTTTTTTTAAGAACTGTAGCACGTAAGCTTTTGGGATAATTGGTACTTTTAATATGCAGTTGTTATTGTTGAAGGATATAGAAGAGGAGTTAAATGCCATTTCTAATGAAGAAAAGCAAAGAAGAATAAGAAAAGATATATTATTCAAAGGGATGAAGGGATGAACTTAGAAAAAGTATTTTTTTTTTCTTGCAGAGAATTACATAGAATGCTGTAACTAAATGCACCTTTTGAACAACTTCAAGATTGCATAAATCAGAGTGAGATTAGAAATGTCTTTTAACTGATGATCTGTGCAACTGGAATTCGGTCCTGAAGTCTAAATATGCTTAAGAAATCCTTGAAGGCTGATTCTGTACTGTTAGTTACCCCTCCTCCTCTCTGCGGACAGTTACAGTGCACTGGGTAAGCTACACAGAGGATATTCCTGGTTTACGTTTTATAAGTTTGTTTGCAGTGCAATATTTATAGGTTCTGCTTTAAAGACTGAATTTTATATAAGCTTTTCTGTGGCACTTTTTCTTATAGTAACCAACGCTTCACAAATATCAACAAATGCATATTTGAAACATCCCAGTTTTGTGAGGTGACGTCTCAGTTTTTGCCCTTCTCAGTTTAGTGAGGCATTAAGTTAAAAATAGTCCAGTTTATTGGAATGCTGAACAGAAGAGTCTGGAACCTGATTTGGGAAAGTATTTAGTGTTCTGTGACACTTTACACTGAAAGTACATCTCAAATGCCTTTCTGCATGCTAGGGCTCTCTAACAAGCACCCAGAACAGTTGATAGTCATCTGCGGAAACTATAATTAAGCTCTTGGTCTTGATGGCAGAAGCTGAAACAGCAAAAGCCTGACCGCACTGTTTACTGTAAGAAGTTTCTGTATTCCTCAAACCTACCTCCCTGTCAGGATGACTGCAGAGTCCCCTGCAGCTGAGGAAATAAGGCTTTTGGTGGGAAGCAAGTTCCTTAGCTACTCATCCTCAAGCCACTACCTCCTCTGCCTGCTTGTCTGTATCTTTTGCCCTGAGTCCTCTGTCCGGATCATCACTCCTCCAGGGAATCTCAGTGCTTATCCTCTTTGTCAAAGCAGTAATATTCTTCCTTCACTTTATATTTATTTTTCCAGCTGTCCCTAGCCTTTCCCGTGGAAAAACCCATCTGATCTATTTTTCCTTGCTCTTGGACCACTCTCAGGCCTGTTCCTTTATTCTCCCTCTTCCTTTTTCAGGGTTGTTGTCTGTCTACCTTGTTTGCAGGATCCTTGCTTAGCTACGTCCATTTCTGTGAATTAAGTTAATCTGTTTTTTGAAGTGTAATGAACACATTTAGAATAAGATTATACACACAGGGAGCTGACTAAAGACAAAATTAACTGTCTCTAAAGGACAATCCTTATTACAGTCCTTTGCCAAATACCAATTTTCAGGTGTTTAAGTCTGCATGTAATACCTAGCTTTAGTTATTTAATGCCAGCATCACTTCTGGCATGCTTAAAAGTGGCATTCTGGTGCACTGCAATAGCTGTGGACTAAAACTTTTGTTAATAGGTGCTACCAGTTGGCAGATAGGGGAGAATAAACATGAAAAAACCCTCAACAAACAATTAAATATGCAGTTCTCCCCAGAGAGGCTGATTCAGCTGTTCTGACACAAATACTGGGAAATCCTTCAGTGATACGAGGAGAAAAGGAGAGTAAATAGTCCGAGCATGAGCTTGGGGTTGCAAACATTTTTGCCTTTTTCTTTTGATCAGAAAAATTAGGTGGAAAAGGATAACACTATGTAGTGGGGATAAATGAGAAAATAGCAGTTTATAAGTAGATTTGCCAGAAGTTATCTGGCTAACAGAGGGCAGATTTCCTTTAGTCTCTGAAAGAGATAGAGCTTTTGTACAGCAGCATTCCTTAATACCCTACAGCCTCCCTCACTTCCCCAAACCCCAACCAAATGACCACCACCAAAAAAAAATTAGATTAGGGGAGTCTTCCAGAGGTTAGTTCCACTGTAGCTTACTTGGTAAAGCTACTAATGAGCAGGTTAGACACCTTTAAGTGGCTTAAGAGAAACTGAGCAGATCCATTTGTATTTAGCTTGAAAAAAGCAGAAAGACTCCTGAGATGTCATAGTCTCTAGGGCTGCTCTGGTACTACTCACAAAGTTACAAGAAAGCTAAGAAGGTGCCAGATAAAGATTATTGTTGCTTCAGTGTCTTCATATCTCGGATGACAACCAAGTTCTTTTCAAATACAGATCTTTTATTCAAACACCTCTCTGACTTCTGATTTTTGAAGAGCCCTTTCATTTTTGCCTTGGTTTGATTCCCATACAAGACTGTGCATCATAAGGGTAACATTAATTGACATTGGCTTTAGTACATGGAGATCATTAATGCAAAGTGTATGACTTAACTGTCAAGACTGTAATGGAGCTCTTTCATTCTAGGCTGTATTTCTGTCTGTACTGTTTGTTCAAGGCTAGTATCAGACAGCAGTCTCCTTGACTACTAATACAACTTACAGTTCTGGGATTTTTCCCTTTCTTCCAAACAGCTTCGCGCTTTGGATTTATAACCTAAGGGAACAATACTTCAAGGTTAATGCAGTCAGCCTTGACAAGCCTCCTCTAGGAAAATTATACATATATAGGAACAGCTGTGATATAGTATAAATATCAAATATTGCAAGTATTTCAGATGCTGTATGAACTGCTTGTATTTTTATTTTCTCTTCACCTTCCTACCTTCCTTAGGAGAACTGGTTCCTTTTGAAGGTTTTTTTGTTTATCGTACTGAAAATTGGTAATGTTGTAGATAAAGCATGAGAACGTGAAAACAAAGTATTTAACATGCCTGAAATCACGCACATGCAAGGAGAAATAGACTACTGTCAAATGACACTGACAGGATCTTGTGCTTCTTTGCAAAACAGAATGAAAAACTTTTATGGCTCTTGGCCATAAAGAAAAATGATGGACAAGTTGAATTTGCCTTCTGCATAAGCTGGGAAGTTAACCTTTGTACTTAAAATGTGCTTAAACAGACTGTATTTATATCTGAGTTGTTTGATAACACAAAGGGGAAAGAGTACTATCAACTCACAATTCATTTGTCTTCCGAGACAGATGGAGAACCAAAATGATTCTAGATACTGTAGCTAACCCTGCTCCTGATTCTTGTGACTCGCTGAATTAACAGAATTGAAAAGAGTTAAGAGTGCAGGGTCCAAAAATAGTTTCTCATGGCAATTTTTAGAGAATTGTGGAAACAAAAATTAACATAGATGCCTATTATGCCTATGAGTGTAGAGAACAGAGACAGAAAAGGACTCAGAATACAACCTCTTAAATCCAGGATGTAAACTCTACTTTCTAACAGGTTCTTTCTCCACGCTGTTACATCACCAAATTGGTTGATTTAGTAATAGGGATTTACAGCTCTTCGAAATATGGCAAAAGCAATCTTGTTATTCAAAAAGAGGAGACACCCTTTGAAATGCCAGCAGCATGCAAGAATAGCACTATATTAATCCATAAAGTTTTGATTAACATCTCTACAGACCTCTGCTGTTTTGAATTGTGCAAATGGTAACTAGTGCAGTGAAGAATAAAATGTCTTTAATCCTCATATTAAAATATAGCAATTTCTCTGTGTAACCAGTGCTTTTAAATAAAAATTATTTTGCTTTACATTGATGTTATAAACACACAAATTACAGGAAGATAGTGGCAATAATTTTTGAAAACACTTACATTTTATTATGAGTTCTTTTCTGATTACATCCTAAAATCAAGTATTAGATGAAGCAGATCACCTCTAGCATAAATGTGGAAAACATTTACCTTGACATCCACTGTTACTCTTTTTTGGAATAGGCATCTGCCAGTAGTACTATACAATGTAATATAAGAATGATTAGTACAGTGTGCATTATGACAGAAAAAGGGATGCATATTTGTGTGCTATATCTCACCACAGTATTCAAGCCCTTCTATAGAACTTATTCTGAATCTTGGTGGAGGAAATATATCAGAGATCACTACAGTACACGGTATTATTATTAGTCAGTTATAGTTTCTTTTACCAGCTAAACAGAGATTTTAATGGGATTCTTATTTTGTCTTTATTCTCTTCTGTATATGAAGTGAAAAAAAAAAGTCTTATAATTTTAGAAAATGAATATTTTATTTGTTTATGGATGGTTTCTTTGAACCTTATTTCTGAGGTATTGTATTACTGGATAATGGCTGAAAGTCTGCAAGTGTGACATTTCCTTGCATGGAAACAAGGACAGAAAGCTTTCATTTATTGTTTCTCCCTATGCATGGAATTTCTATTACAGCACAGAACACAGACTTCATTTATGCCATTAGTTAACCTTCAAGCAGGTTTGATGTTTTGTAAATGTACACTGTGCACTCATTCCTCCCATTTCTCCATAAATTACTGTCTACAGTTTTGGGATTTCTCCCCTCTCCCCCCCCCNTGTACACTGTGCATTCATTCCTCCATAAATTACTGTCTAAAATTTGGGGAGGTTTTTTTTTCCCCTTCTGCTATGTTATGGAAAAATCTTACTGATATTCCTATAATGGTATATAACAGCTTGTGATAATATTATGCATGAAGGAGACACTGACATGTTATTTATCTATTAGTCAAAAACCTTGTTGTGCATGAACATTATCCACTCAGCAAAGGGACTGAGCTGTCAGTCAGACATTTATTTTGCATGGTTCTAGAGTCAGTGCTGTAAAGGAGAACTGAATAAAACCTATAGGCTTAAATAACAGCAGTGTACTGGTGAGATGCAGAATTACTGACCTAACCGAGCCTGCAATCAGACATTAGAGAGTGCAATAGCTGAGGAATTATGGAAGAGACTGTTGATTAGGCCTAACTGAAGTTAGGCATGGAGATTAAAGCTGGTCAAAAATTTTTTTGAATCTCAGAAATTGTTTGGTATGATGAAATCCAGTGGCTTCTAATAGCTGCAAGTAAGTACCTCCGAGTTCCTGATTTTCCTCCCAGACCTGCATTTCCACCATTATTCATTTAAACAGAGCAGAAATGGGTTCAGTCCCACCTCTGCCAGCCCCACTACTCCATCCAATCCAATGTTTCAAAAGCTCAGGCTGTCAATCCTATCATATTCCCATAGTATTTCCTTTTCTTTTTTTGATACATTGGGAAATGCATACTTGGACTGTTCAGGCACTTGATTTCATAGATGTTTTCCACCTTCCATTTTTCTATTTGTATAACGTGTCAACTTTTTCTTACCCTTTCAGTACAGTGTAGTCACTGTTAATAGCTTTGGGACTTTCTAGCAGATACCCAAGTTTTGCTTTTTTAGCCGGTATCTGCCTCTGGATGTTGACACCAACCTCACACCAGGCCCCGAAACTAAGGTGTGCAAGCTCCACAGTCTCTACATTGACTAAAACTGTTCCACGCAGGCTGTCGGTACTTTGAATTTCTAGTACAATCTATTTGGGAAAAGTGTGACAGGCTTGATGTAATTTAAAGCTTAGCAAGTAAGTCTCCTACTCATCAAGATATCTGAACGTGAATGGTCACGAGTGCACTTGAAAACCACTAAAATCTTGGGGCATGTTCCCCTCTAGCATGACTTGCTTTGCTGATTTGGGCTTTGAGCTAGTTCCTCTGCACTTTTTCCTTCATATCTTTTTCATGTGTTGCAATAGTTGCCCCTGTTGCAGAAGAACTGTACTTTTAGATATGATGTCCTCTTGGTGTTGCATGCTGAGACTAAGAAACCCTTAGTGACTCCTCCTCATGATAAAATAAAATGTTTCTTGGAGGTAGGCCAGTAGTGAAGATGACAGTCCCAGAAGCCTCTTAGTTATAATCCTTCAATGAATTTCCAGGCAGGGTGACCGCAATGCAGTATAGTAGATTCTTTAGACAAGGTCAGACTAGTATTCAGCAGAATGCAAGTAGAAATTGTAACTCAGCACACACATATCTCACTCTGTCACATACACCACCTGCTGACAAATTAATACCTCTTTTAGGATTTAAATGGAGATATTTTTCAAGCCTGTTCACTATTTTTGTGGCAACTATAACATTCTTGAAGCTACCTGAATCTCCTGGACAAACTCAAAACACAAAAATTAAGCTACAGAGGGTGGAAACAAGGATGGGTAGCCTGGGAGGAACACAGAGAAATTGTCTGAGCAGCCAAGGATCAGATTAGGAAAGACCGGATAGAGTTAAATCTGGCCAGGGATATCAAGGGCAACAAGAAAAGCTTCCACAGGTATGTCAATGATAAAAGGAAGACTGGGGAAAATGTGGGCCCACTCAAGAAGAAAATGGGAGACCTGGTTACCTGGGATATGGAGAAGGCTGAGGTACTCAATTACTTTTTTGCCTCAGTCTTCACCTGCAAGGGTGTCTAGCCACACCACCCAAGTCACAGAAGGCAAAGGCAGGGACTGGGAGAATGAGGTACCACCCAGCTGTAGGAGAAGACCAGGTCCAAGACCAGCTGAGGAACCTGAAGGTGCACACGTCCATGAGACCTGATGAAATGCATCCGCAGGTCCTGAGAGAACTGGTGGACACTGTTGCTAAATCACTATCCATCATATTTGAGAAGTCATGGCAGTCTGGTGAAGCTCCTGATGACTTGAAAAGGGGAAAAATAATGTGCATTTTTAGAAAGGGTAAAAAGGGAGACCTGGGGAACTACAGGCTGGTCAGTCTCACTTCAGTGCCTGGCAAGATCATAGAACTCCCTCCTGGGAACTATACTAAGGCACATGGAAAATAAGGAGGTGATTGGTGACAACCAACGTGGCTTCACTAAAGGCAAATTGTGCCTAACAAATTTGATGGCCTTCTACAACAGTGCTACAGCGCTGGTGGATAAGGGAAGAGCAATTAACATCATCCACCTGCATGTGTGCACAGTATTTGACACTGTCCTGTATGACGTCCTTGTCTCTAAATTGGAGAGACATGGATTTGATGGATGGACCACTCTGTGGATAAGGAATTGGCTGGCTGGTCACACTCGGAGAGTTGTGCTCAATGGCTCGATGTCTAAGTGGTGAGCAGTGATGAGTGGTGTTCCTCAGAGGCTGGTTTTGGGACCAGTGCTGTTTAACATCTTTGTTGGTGACATGGACAGTGGGATTGAGTACGCCCTCAGCAAGTTTGTCGATGACATCAAGCTGTGTAAAGCAGTTGACATGCTGGAGGGAAGGGATACCATCCAGAGGGGCCTTGACAGGCTTGAGAAGTGGGCCTGTGCAAATCTCATGAAGTTCAACAAGACCAAGTGCAAAGTCCTGCGTGTGGGTTGGGGCAATCCCAAGCACAAATACAGGCTGGGTGGAGAATGGATTGAGAGCAGCCCTGAGGAGAAGGACTTGGGGGTGTTGGTGGATGAGAAGTTCAACATGAGCCTGCAATGTGCACTTGCAGCCCAGAAGGCCAACTGCATCCTGGGCTACATCAAAAGAAGCATGGCCAGCAGGTCAAGGGAGGTGATTCTGCCCCTCTACTCTGCTCTCATGAGACCCCACCTGGAGTACTGCGTCCAGCTCTGGAGCCCCCAACATAAAAAGGACATGGACTTGTTGGAGCAGGTCCAGAGGAGGGCCACGAAGATGATCAGAGGGCTGGAGCACCTCTGCTATGAGGACAGGCTGAGAGAGTTGGGGTTGTTCAGCCTGGAGAAGAGAAGACTCCAGGGAGACCTTATAGCAGCCTTCCAGTTTCTTAAAGGGGGCCTACAGGAAAGATGAGGTGGGGCTTTTACCAGGGACTATAGCAATAGGATGAGGGCTAGTGCTTTTAAACTGGAAGAGGGTAGATTTAGATTAGGTGTTAACAAGAAATTCTTTACTGTGAGGGTGGTGAGGCACTGGAACAGGTTTCCCAGGGAAGTTGTGGAGGTCCCATCCCTGGAAGTGTTCAAGGCCAGGCTGGATGGGGCTTTGAGCAACCTGGTCTAGTGGAAGGCGTCCCTGGCCGTGGCAGGGGAGTTGGAACTAGATGATCTTTAAGGTCCGTTCCAACCCAAACCATTCTATGATTCTGTGATTCGATGGGTGTACCTTATACATTTCTTTTTCTGTATGAGTTGAATCACTGAGCTAAAAACAATTATTGACTAACTGCTCATGTCCCACGGAGTGTTACTGTGGGTTGGTATTAGTTTGCAATGCTGTCTGTAAGCTGTCCACATACCAGTGGTTTGAAAGGCATCCCATGAGCCTCTGCATCCTCATGATGTGGGCAAATGCTATGTTTTCTTTCTACCTGTCTTACAAAGATGAGTTTACCACACCAGTGCCTGCGGCAGAAGAGTGATACTGAAGCGTTTGTTTCTGCCATTGGTTACTACTACTGTCATTTTAGGAATTCATGCTGGTGTTAATTTCTGTGCTCTCTGCTTCCGTTCTGCGGATCACAGTACCACACTACTCCCCACAGAGGACCCTGTATGTTTTTCAGGAGGTGGTATGTGAATCCCTGACACATACCAGATGCTGACCTAAAAATATTCTTACAGTGTAGTGGTGTGTCTCAGTGTGTGTGTGAAGAAAAGCTTCTTTAGGCACATCCAAATGAAAGACTTCCAGGTGGTAAAGATGAGGGTCTCCCAGTGTTGCCTGTCCCTTGTTTTTTTTGTGGTAAAGATCTGCCTACAGGGGATAAGAGCAGGGTCTGAGCCAGAGAAGAAAGCAACAAAATGTGGATTCAGAGGGTCTTGTTTCAAGATCTCTGTCAAGAGCAGGCACATGCTCTGCAGCATCCACACAGGACTCTCCAAATATGTATTGCAGGAGGGAGGATTTTGCAGTAAAAACTTGTAGTAGGGGACCAGAGACTTGTCCAGGACAAAGGCTAGATGGGAGACCCTTTTCCCAGGTGGTTGCAGACATTGTTCTTTCTCTGGAGGTGGGACAGGGGCAGTAGCTACTCAAGATGACGTGGGAGGCTAAGGAATAAACAGAAACCTGAACAAACTTGCTGTGATGTTTGGCCCAGTGCTGCTTTTCTTTTTCCTAAATGTGAAGATCCTTTCAAGGCTTGCAGAGCAAGGTGTGGGTATTTACTTCCTCGTGTTCTCGCCTGTCTAATTTTCCCAGCTGCAAAACCAGGGCCTCTGTCCTAGCACAGTCTGACCTGCACAACCCAACTGCAGTGCTCAGGGAGAGGGCCAGGCAGACCTGCTTCTCTAGAGGAGAAGGGCGAACGAGGGAAGAGAAAGTTAAGAAGATGAAGGATATGTGAAAAGAGAAGAATGAAAAAGAAAGGGGAAGGAGCTGAAGAGGAAAAATATCTGAGAAGGTGAAAATAACTAGCCAGTAGCATGACAAAAAGCAGAATGAACAGCAGAAAGAGGCACATGAGACTTAGGCTTGGAAACATGCTACTGAATGAATCTCATCGTGTTTGAGAGCTCTCTTAGTTTCCTTTTACACTGAGCTAACCATGGACTTCCTTCTGGTACAGTTAGGGACAAGTGGAGCCAGGCAGGGTGGGAAGGTAATGGATCATTCCACACTGCTCTCTCCTCCTTGCTGGGGAGTTCTTGGAGTGAAATTTCTTCTTTTCCATATGAGAGTTTTATTTACAGTGGAAACATTTTTTTTTTTTCATTCCAGCTATGGGCTAAGGATTGATGTAATGTGTCAAGTGAGGGCATTCTGAAATGAAGCGTGTCCCATAAAAAACTGTAAGGGTAAGTACATGCCTGTTATATCTGTTCTCAAAGAGATGAGGCACAGATTATGCCTGTATCATGTGTTATATGTGTTATAAATGTGCACGAAAATATGTTCCCATTTCTAAATGATCTGAACTAATGTTCATACAGTTGCAGTAGTGATGTTTTAATTGGAAACAAGAAACATGTTTACTGTTACATCATATTCCAAAAGAAAGTAAAAACACATTTCAATAACAATAATGTATAATAAATCAATGATTCAAGGACAGAAACAACCTACCCTAGTCAACTTCAAGTCAAAATCACGAGACTGAGAATGCTGATTGAAATAATGAATATTCAGAATGCCGATTCATTTGTTTTTGTGGCTATAGAAGTAATTTTTAAAGAGTGAGAAGTCTACACAAGCATGAGACCTCTATACAAGCATTTCTTGGAAGAAATCATAGCATCATAGAATAGTTTAGGTTGGAAAGGACCTTTAAAGGTCATGTAGTCCAACCTCCCTGCAGTGAACAGGGACATCTTCAACTAGATCAGGTTGCTCAGAGCCCTGTCCAACCTGACCTTGAACGTTTCTAGGAAGGGGTATCTACCACCTCTCTGGGCAACCTGTTCCAGTGTTTCACCCTCATTGTTAAAAATTTCTTCCTTCTATCTAGTCTCAAAGGCCACTAGTCTTCATGCTAAAATTAGCATTTTTCAAAAAATGAAAAATGATTGTTGGAATGATGAGCTAGTCTGTCTAAATATAATATATAACATAAGTTCAATACATTAGAGTGCACTTAAGTTCTTTCAGCTATGAAAGTTACAAAAAATTACTATGTTTCCAGTCTTTGAAAATAATGTTTGTCTGGAAATCATATTTGGAGTAGATTTTAGATCCAATTCCAAGGTCAGTGGTGTTGAGAAATCAGGAAATAGAATTGATCATTCTTCTTAGTGGAAGACTACAGAAATCAGAATACTGCTCACTGCTCATGTCAATAGTCTTAGCCATATTATTGAAATAAGCTTAATGGCACTGGTGTATTTTTCTTAAAGTAAAAGGTAAGAAGCATGGAAAAATAATTGTCTGTGTATCCAGTTTATTCTGTTCAGTTTGAAAATGAAAATAGTAAAATCAAAGAGTACCTAAATACCACCTAAATAACAAAGAGCCCAGTATTGTCTTTTATTGAAATGTATGATTTAAGTATGTTTTGAAGGGAGGAAGTCTTGTTTTGTATTTACTGTTTACTTATTCAGGCCTATCAGTAATTTCATAAGTTGTGAAAATGAACGTAACTTTTATCTTCTAAATTTTGAAATGCTGTAAAATCTTCCTTATTTTTTATTTTAAGGAACAAGGTCTTCATAAATTAACAGAAAATAGCAAACACAATCATGTTTTTGGCTAGATTTCTACCACTCTTACAAGTCATTTAGATTGAAAAGAGATAACCCGGTTTATTCTACCGAAGTAACCCAGTGTGAAATAATACTTTATTAAAAAAGTTTTTTCCTCACTGTGTCATGAAGAATGATAGGGGGAGGTGTGACTAAACAAGAAAATAAATAAAAATGTGTGCATAAATAACAAAGCCTTGAGTACCATGCACTCTTGTAGACATTGTAAAAAGCTGCTATAGCAAGAAGTAGGAAGCTTGACAAACACTGGAGGTTAATTCTGTGAGTGCATCTAGAACACTGCACAATGTTTATCACTAGAACACCATATTAGCAGTTCACTTCCCATAAATTTACTTTTACTTTCCAACTAATTATACATATTATTTTGGCATCTTCGTAAGAATAGAAATGGAATATATGATACTTTAAAAACTTTACTATTGAGTAATTTTTTGCCAAAACTAAAATGCACAACCATTCTTCTTAAAGCAAATTATATGTGCTGTAACGATAGAAAAATTCAGATAGGTCAAATATTTATGGTGCTATTGTCAAGGATTTTGTGTACTTTCTGCCTTAGGAAAGACATTTAAATTGTAGACTCAATGGATGTATGCTTTTTGCTCTGAACAGCAAAACAAATTCTGTGCAAACTTTAAATTGTAATGTAGCCTTCCTGTTTTGGAGATTGGGTACTTAAATGTGAGTGAATGGAGGGAAAATAGTACGGAAGTAAAGAATAGGACGCACTTCCATTTCTAAACTGGTTTGCACTTCACAGCAATTAACTAATATGAGGACAATCAGAAAGACGGGTTTTGTTCTGGAAAGCGTTCATGGTTGCTGTGAAGAAAAGCATACATTGTCACCTTTAAGGTAGCTTCTCATTGACTAAATACACCCCTTTCACCACAACACAGTAGGTCAAACAGTATTCCTAACAGAATATGTTACATGCTGCTTTTGTTAATTTTTTCGCTCTCTTCTTCAGATGAAATGCAGTGTTTTCACCCTGGGTAGTTAGCCTCAACTATCCTTACCGTCGTTTGTCTAACTGTCCTTAGGTAGCCAGTCACCTTAAACTTTACTGTTTCCGGTTTTAATAACTGAAGACACGTAGATATTTGAAGGAGACTCTACTTTGAATTCTGTTTCTTATAAGGAGATTTTGTTTCATGATTATATACATCTAACTTTTGTTGACTACTTAATTTCTGTTTTTTTAAGATTATCCAGACACCCTTACCTTCACCACTCAGTACTTCAGAAAGAATAAAAGTCTGGAACAGATTAGATTTGATTCTTGCTTCCTCCTCTTGTGTGCTAGCCATCATGCTTAACACGGAACTGTTATTAGAGACTTTTGGAGTGCCGGATAGCAATCCAGGCTTTAAACACATTTAAATGTGATTTAGATTCATGTTCTATTTAATGATTTAATTTTGGGGAGAAAAAAAACCACAACTTTGTATCTGAAATTTTCAGCTCATGATATGACAATAAAATCTTAACACTTTTTCTAGAGTATTAGTCAGGGTCTGCATGATAAGTCAGAACCGCATTGAAAATATATTTGAAATGGAAATGCATTTGGTTATGTGGTATATCTTTTTGCATTTTTTCACTTACCAACTGATTCTTATGACCTGCCCAATGATTGTGTTAAAAATTCCTATTTTTACAACCATTAATATTTAGTTTGGTCTTAAATCATTATTCTGCAAAGTGGTATTTGCAGCACTTTTCTTGTTTGTAAGCTATAATTTAACCAAAAACTATAGAAAAACAATTAATTAGAAAGACTTGCTAAAACTTACCATGTAACAATCTTGGAATTTTTTTTGGCTGAGTTCGCATCT
This sequence comes from Burhinus bistriatus, assembly GCA_013397275.1. Lineage (NCBI taxonomy): Eukaryota > Metazoa > Chordata > Aves > Charadriiformes > Burhinidae > Burhinus > Burhinus bistriatus. The sequence goes on along the minus strand of VYXH01006123.1, from coordinate 91,769 downwards.
GTTTTTCCCTGTGGAGTAAATTGCTTATTTGATCTACTGGCTTGGTGGTCTGAGCTAAACTGACAATAACTGTTTGCTTTATCTGCTTCTATTAATTATTTCAAATATTCAAAACTTTGTCTTTGCTTAGAACCAGTGAAGACTAGACAAGGCTCCTCCTGGCCAAGGGTATTCTCCTCTCATGGGGCATACATCAGTTGCCCTTGGATTAGATGACATGTTCTGGGCTCAGCTAAACTGTGAGGGAAATAAGAATTTAAACCAAGTATTCCTTATTCCTGTTTAATACCTTATTAACACTTCAATGCTTCTTTCTTTTTTTTTTTTTTTTAATTATTTAATAAATAAACCATTTTATGAGAGTCTGGTTCAGACTGAATATTAGTGTTGTGCTCCTGTTGAAGCTGTAACTTGTGAGAAAAATTTATGTTTATGAGCAATATCATTGGCTGTTGGGCGCTTGTTCTTATCAATATTATTTTTTTGGATATTGGAAGAAGAAATAGTGAACTGTATGTGGTCTAATGATTTGTTAATGTCTTTTTTGAAAAACATTACTTGTTTTCTTTCTGTTGACATGTTTTACAAAAGGTACTAAAAAAAATCTTATTTTTCCACTTATATAATCACTTTATACAACTTTGTTCTAGTCTACAATTCTATTGTTGGTATCAAATGTAGCAAATTCCAGACCTATATCTGAACTTTTACTTAACAAGCTTTAATTCTGTTTAGGTATGCATTAACTATTCTTTACATTTTAAACTAGGATAAATATAATGCACTACATAGTTGTGTAATTATTGAGGTATTATAGTGTCTCTTCAAACAATTCAACATTTCTCAGAATGTTGTGATTCTTTTATATAATTTAAAACATATTTATATCACATATTCTGGTGCAATTACTAGGAAAAAAAAGAGATTTTTCAATTCCCACTGGCAATTTTTGTTTTCCAATAAAGTGTTAATCTCTTTCATTACAGTTTATGGACCCTCATGCATTCACTAGATATATTGTATTGCACTCAATGTGCTGTGTTCATTGCTCCTTACTTGTGGAAAGAACCTTTTAAAACTTTAGCTGGGAACTCCTTCTTTAGAATCCAGCACTGTATTCCCCATCAAGGTTTGTGACAAATGATTAGAGGAGAGAAAGAAAGGAGTGGTTATAACCTAAGGCAACCTGCATGACAACATTGTCAGCAAAACAAAATTTATTAAGGCTAAAGCATGGCTTTAGTTTGTATCAATTCAGAAGCATTTCTTATTTCTGCAAGAAAACCACTTGATTTATTTAAATCTTGGCTATTTACTGGGGTTTTTTTTGTGTTTGGTTTTTTTTTTTTTTTTTTTTCCCCTACGCAGAGTGAAACATCAGGTAGATGTAACGGTTTTTTTCAGCTAAACTGAAAAGCAGCTTTTTCAAAATTGAGAGTAGATAATCTGAGTTCTTTTTTCTTTATTCAGGTGATGAGATGTCAGTTCTCAAAACCTACATTCTCTGTGAGAATCTGATGTTCAAGAAAAATTAAGTGTGTATGAACCCATGGTGAGATTCACTAGGCAGTCTTCTTTTGGCTCCTGGGAGGTAAATGAAAACAAGAGAAGTTTTTCACATGTTTTTCTTATGAATCTGACACTTTTGGATCTGCCTCTTTGGTCTTCTTGATCTCCTAGCTCTCCATGTTCTCACTCAGAATCTTGTAGTGCCTGTGTTTCCTTCACAAGACAAGCCTTCCAGTTCCCCGATATGTCTCGTTCAGTGTTAATCTCCTGTTCTCTGGAGCTGGGACTCCAAAGGGCTGATGTTCTTTTTTGACATGGGCCAAGGTGATTGCTTTACATGCACATTCAACTTTCCAGTTTTGTCTTTTCCATTTGTGAACAGCATTCTTCAATCCTGAAATCAATGAAATCATATTTTTCCTCTTTTGAGGGAGAGTAACACTTGAGGGCTGTTAGATGATTTTTTTTTTTTTTTCCATGTAGCATACACAAATACACTGTCTTTGGTGCTTTTAACATTCTTCTGCTGTAGAGCTAGTTGGACTGAGAGTTTTAAGGAAAACATAGCCACCAGCTACAAGATTTTTTTCTGTTTTTGCTCAATTGAGGGTTTATTTTAATTTTAATATTATATGGTAAATTTCTGCCTTGACTGGTACCAGAGATACCTTTACTTCCTTTTCTATAGACTTCAGAAATAAAGCCCACAGCTTGCAAAATTTCATGGTACTACCTGATCTCTCTACTGTGTCTGTATGAATTGCAGACATGGATGTATATTTAGACTCTGTCTTAATTACAAAATTTGGACATGCCTTTAACCTGGGCAAAAGTGCTTTTGGACTTTAGTCAACTGTTCCTGTCCACTTAAGAAACTTATGGCCCAGAGTACATTCCTACCTAGAATAAAAATTCCTTTTACTACTTTGAAAATCATCTGCTCAAAGAGATAAAAAGGGGGTGTTACAAGATTTTGAGCAGGAGTATAAAGTGTTAATTAGATTGATCGATGAGGCCAAAGAGATTTTATGGCACCATATTAAATAGATACATAGGAAAGTTTGCACTCAAGTTTGAAATGATGCCACAGTGGTCACTCATAGTCATGGGAATTTTGAATGTGTTCTTATACTCTGGTGGATGTAATTTTGTTCGTCTGTTTAACAAGTGCTTGTATTTCTACTTAGGACAGTATTGTGCTACTTGAATAGATGGATGCATAAATGGTAGGCTGATGTCTTGTCCAGTGCAGGGCAGGCCTGAAAGGGCCTCTTAATAGTAGGTCTCTTGGGAAGCATGAGGAAGCCAGTGATGGATTAAACTCATGCGAGCTGGTGCTGGTCTAAGACTGGTCCAGTGTAAGAGCTGACAGGGCTTTTAACATAGGGGTAAAATGGAGGATTCACAGACTGCTGTCAGGCAAGCATAAAGTATTTGTATGAGTTAGCAGAAACACAGTATTTGTGGTAAGTCAGGACATGCATATAGACACCACGGTAACTGGTGAAAAAGGAAGGTAGCTAGCCACAAAATGCAAGCTGCTATATTAACTTGCTAGTGCTAAATGCAAATATGGACTGGCCCATAGTAATGGTAAGAATAGCAGACAAACATGGAGTGTTGTGCCGTGGTTATGATCATGTAAGTGAATAATCTTGGAAGGAACCTGCCTCCATCCTCCTAGCAAGCTGATAAGTTCGTCATCTACTTGTGTCTCTAATACAGTAGTCCATCTGTCTTTCACTTTTGTGTTGACCTTGGAATTTGAATGGAAAAACATCTTTTTTCATCCCTTGGCTGCATGTCCCTTGAAAGCACAAGTGAAAAGACCAGATACTTCAGATAGCCTTAGTTTTCTTCCCTGTCTGTCTGATCTGCCTTGGAGAGAGTCCCAAGATCTTGGCACCTACTCTTGAGGCTTTATTCTGGAGTAGTGAGGACTGGGAGGAAAAGCAAGTAATTTGGCAGGTGGAGTATGTTAACTTACAGAGCAAGTGAAGCAGCCTACTGGCCAGCCTTACCTATATGCCTCTGAAGAGACCTTGCTCAAAAGTTTACTTTTCTGGGCTTCCTTCACCTAATTCCAGACAACAAAAGTTAATTTGTAGTACTTAGAATTTTTATTTTCATTTAAAGCTGGGCTTAATGTGTTTTATAGACTCATAAAGTAAGGCAAGCCAGCAAAGTTACTGGTGACTATAAATTGACTTACTTAGGACTAGTGTAATAGTGGATTACTTCATGTCACTGTTTTACAGTTAGGACACCGTGATAGACCTAACTATTTATAAGCATATGCAGAGAGATAGAAGGTGAGAACATACAAGGCTTTATGATAGCCATTAAAGGTTATGAGACTTCACACATTATATTTGTGGTTCTTCAGTAATTCTCTTTACATTTGACTTGGTTGCTTCGTTTCTTGTTGCACACTATAAAGTCCAGGAAGCAAATGTAGACCCTTTTTTTTTTAATGTGGACAACAGTAAAAATGTACACAGACATTTTCTTTTAAAAGAACAGATTAAATGAAAGTGGCAGAAGAAAAATTCCGTATGAAGAAATTGCCAAACCACTAAGGCTAACTAAGAAATTGTAGTTGATTTCAACCCCAATTTTGCATACTGAAGACAAAGTACCAGAAAAAGGATTAACAATTTTGAGCCTCATTCAATTCTACCCAGCATTTTCAGTAATGAAATATATTAATTTATCTTTTTTTCCCTGCAAAGAGTTTTTATATTATATTTTTTATGATTTTGAAGCTATATAAGAGTGAGAAAATGTAGAACCTCATTACGTAAATGTTTATTTTTCTGAAATATGATTATACGCTCCAGCTGTTTTCTAGAAAAGCTGAGGACATTTGTTGTGTAATTTTCTCTGTGCATATGTGGATATGAACATATTTGTACATATAAAATAATACGTTAATAAATATGATGACTATTTGTGTTTTACATAAAACAGTGATAATAAACTGTGGTAATTAAATATCAGACTAAAATAATAATAAATGATAAATTTGGACTCCCAAATGCAAGTATACTGAAGTTCACTTGCTAGTCAACCATTTTTAGGTTTCAATTTCCATAATAGCTTTTCTCTGTTTAGTTTTGATTCCAATGAAATAAGTACGATGCCCTCGAATGAGTGGGCATCCAAGTGAGAGGTGACAAAAGAGCCTTAGCTGCACTGCAATGTGAATACAACTGAACATTCGGTCAGTACTTAAAAATATTTCTGTGTGTATGTTTCTAATCTATTTTAGGAAAAATATAACATGTCCACAAATGATGCTTTTTACTACTGCATTGAAGCAATCCCTCTCCAATTATGTGTAAATATTTGACTACACCTTTATTTTGAATTTAAAATGGGAGGATAAATAACAGTTAATGCTTCTCCTCTCAAGTATTATAGGTCTAGATGTTTTCCTTAACATCATACGTATTTAAAGCACATTTATTTTGTATATATTAGGTGAAAAATAGGATTTAGATAAAATTTACTGTATCTTTTAGGTAATTTGAATTTGTACTACCTATTAAGGGAAGAGAGCAGAAACTGAAACAACGTAAATTTACCTGAGATGTTTGAAGTGGAATACACTTTATGCAGATTTTAAGTCAGAATATCTGTGAAGGGGTGTGTGTTTAGTTCACAATAAAGTAAGCTTTATTCCATGACCAAAGTGTCTTGGAAGTCTAATCTACCATTATGAAATATAATGCATTACTTGGAAGTTAAACATGACGCGGTGCTATGAATTAGAAAAGCAGACTAAATGACTCCATAACATGTATTGTGAGATGACAGATAATCACTTTTTTCAAAATAAAGTGAATAGGGGGTTTTTTTGACAAAATTCTGTTGTAAACTTGCTCTATTCCATGTTGTAATGAATCCCTAGAAACGCAGGGGCTTGCACTGCAAGTTAGTCCTTGGAGAGCTGTTTTTTAAGGTCTTCCAGAAAGAAGTAATAGCTATCAAACAGCTAACGTGCTATTGTATTGGATGCAGGTGTTAAGGTTTTGGTAGCACTGGGGGCCTGCAGAAGCAGTGCATTGTATTTCCCTTTGTTGAACTTCAGGAGATATTTGTCCTATTTCTCCAACCTGTTGAGGTCCCCTGAATGACTGCAAAACCATTTGGTGTGCTGGCAACTTCTCCCAGTTTTGTGTCATTTGCAAACTTGCTTAGGGTGCACTCTTCCCCATCATCCAGGTCATTAAGAGGTTAAAAGGTATTGACCTCAATTATGACCCCTGGGGCACATAACTAGTGACTGGCCTCCAGCCCGACAATGTGCTGCTGATCATCGCCTTCTGGGTCTGGCAGTTCAACCAGTTTTCAACCTGCCTCACCATTCACTTACCCAGTTTGTACTTCATCGGTTTTTCAGTGAGAACTTTATGGGAGACAGTGCTGAATGCCTTGCTGAAGTTGGGATAAACGATACCCACTGCTCTCCCCTCATCCACCATGCCATTCATTACATCGTAGAAGGCTATGAGGTTGATCAAACATTCTCTTCTGTTTTATTATTAGTCAGTTGTGTCTGCTTGTACAACTTTCTTCAGTTTCTTTCTCCACTTT
>VYXH01006123.1:53758-85619 GCA_013397275.1 Burhinus bistriatus | reverse complement strand
TTTTTTTTTTTTTTTGTGGAGGTAAAAAGGGTTCTGTAACCATTCATTATATTAGTATTGTTTTCTTGAGTCTTTTAACCAAAACTGTAGGTTTCATTTTAAAATAAAAACTTTGGGCACGTAAGGGTGAACATAATTTTAATTTCTTAAAGTTAGTGGAAATCAGTGAAACAATGTAAATACAACTACACAGAGTCTTAAATACCACCTAACAGAAGTATGGAATAACAGACTTAATGGAATTAAGTGAACTGATGACAGCTTTAGTACTCTCCTGATAAAAGAAAGGATGGAGATGGAGATACTCTGAAACCAAGTTTTGTAGCTATTTTGGTGCAGTGTGGAGATTGCTAGACAGCCACTTCATTTACTCTGTTTTTCAACCTATGGCTCCTTTAAAGTAAAATAAAATCACTAAACGTGGAAATGGACTGAGTAGTAAAGTAAGAGATAATATTGATCTTTTTGGACTAGGACTGTTACCTAAATTTTTACTTTACCTGTCTGAACAAGGAAATTGTTCAGAAAGACATGAAAAAATAGTGTGTTAATCAACCTGATGATTTATTCCATGGGTTTACTTAGCAATGAATAAAAACATAAAGGAGTGTTTGGCAAAGAAATGTTGCATATTGTGTAAATGTAGGAGTGTTACATATAGCTGAAATATTTGATATGAAATTGGCCTTTCTGCTTCAAAATTATTTGCTTCTATTAGAACAAAATGGACACAAAATGAACACATGTCAATCTTCCTCCTTCATTGTGTGGGGAAAATAACATGCACAGATAGGGAGTGAAGAGTCACTCATTTAATGTTATCATTACACTGGACTTGCTGGTATTTATGTCTGAGAGAACTGTAGAAATGTGGGCAATTAGCAGTTCCTGCATTTTATGTACTGAACCACGGGGCCTTTAATTTTGAAGGGTTTTATAAAAATATACACAAGTTAAAATTAATTTGTGTATTATTTCCTTCAAAATAGTGATGGGTAATTTGAGATCATTAAGTCTAAAAAATGTACAGGACTATATTGGCCTATTAACAGTGACTGGAGACTGGATCAGAAATTTAGAACAAGAATAAACCAAATAATCTGTTCCAGCAGTGAAATGACTGATCTACCAATAAACTACTTATACAGAATCATAGAATTGTCTAGGTTGGAAGGGACCTTTAAGATCATCAAGTCCAACCATAAACCTAACACTGCCAAAACCACCACTAAACTATGTCCCTAAGCACCACATCTACCCGTCTTTTAAATGCCCTTTTGTAACTAATCTTAAGGTATAACAGATTTTTGGTCAGTATGAAATGCAGCTACCAAAATTATTTTCTAAAAAAAGTTTTAATTACCATTGTACACAGTGTATGTAGAACTTAGGAAATATATCGGAAAAAAAATTAATCAGACTTAAATCTGTCCATTTCATTTGTCATCTTCCCAACAGCTGACTGGTTTTGTGTTACTTGCCACTGCCTCAAATGGGTTTAGCCACTGTTATCAGCAGAATAACTAGATTTCCCTCAGATGATCATAAATATATTGTGAAGCTCCTTTAGGAGCTGCATCATTTTTGCTTCCATAATGTTTTTTTATACAGAACACAGAAAATGCGTGTGGCATATATGAAATTAAGACATCTGTGGCAAAATATAGTAATCTATGAACAATTAAGTTTTAGTTTTCTTTCAACATTTGAAAGTGTGAGTGCTATAAGTTAATAGAGTCCCCACAGGTGACTCTGAAGCTTGAATATTTGAATATTCTATATTTGAATATAGAGCTCCCCAGCTTTGGCCTTAAAATAGGTTCTGAATTGACTATAATGGAGATTACAGGTTGTGTTGAAACTGGAAGTATCAGAATTGAAAGATGTGATTAGTAAAATTTGTCTGTGATCATTCTGGGAATCGTTCTATGTAATACTTACTTTACTGTCTTGGCAGGAAAGGAAAGTATATTAATAAGCTAGGATTTCATACAGAAGGAAGTACATTTTATGAAGTACTGGAATAATAGAAGGGATGGAACTTAACAGTATAAAGTTTGATCTCTTATGGTGCATATTACTAAGTGGAAGTTCATCAATTTTTAATAAGAGAAATGAATTGAACTATAGGTGTAATATTTAATTCTATGGTGGTGTTTGATTAGTTTGTGAAGGTGATTCTTTGATGTACTCACCTGGAATCACAGGAGACTATTTGAGATAGAAGTGCTTAGAGTGTTACTTAGCTGGTTTTTCAAAAGTAAGGGATCATTTGATGTATTTGATGATAGTCTTTCTACTATGTCCTAACACTGTAAATTGGTCATCTTAGGAGAACTGGGCTTTTTTTTCTGGATAAAATGCTGGCTTTTTTTTTTTCCCCCCCCCCTTTTTTTTTTTTTTAAATTTAGATGGCTTTGGAGTCACAAAATAATCTCTGAGGTGAACTGTGAGATCAGTTGACCCTGTGAAAGTGAAAACCACAAAAAAGAAAGTTTCTTGTTCTTTCATGCAGTCAACAAAGCAAAAAATGGAATAATATCTGTTTTTGCTTTTCCTGATAAGTTTTAAAATTTGAATTGTTTCTTAGATGCCCATATTTTCCATATGATGTACAGAACTGTGCATAGGGCTCCAGCCAGGAGCTTACGAATAGTAAGCAGTATGGAAGAATAGGAGGCATTCACACTCTTTATCTGGAACTTTTGCTTGACAAAGGAAAAGTATAGTCTTCTGTGTAAGTGTTGAAAACATTTATTTATGGGAAAAACATCTTTAACAGTGTCCTTATTGAAAATATTAATATGTTAACAAATTAGACATTTCTGTGTTAAAAAAAAAAATCACTGTTCGAAAGTTCCTGGTCTATGTGTCTTAATATACTTTTTTTTTTTTAATTGGTAGGAAAAAATGGCTTGTTACAATGAAGAAAAGTAGCAATGAGAATAAGGAACCTACATGTGCAATAAAAAGAGTTCTAATAAGTGAGTAATAAAAATGTTGTGTCCCGGTCCATCTGACCACTATAGTCTCTAAAAAGGCGTAGGCATATGAATTTTGCTAGCTTGAGCAGTGATGTTCTTTTGTGATGGCCTAATATTGGAATAGAGGATTAAATCATCCAGATTCTTATGTCATTCATACTTGTCATGAACTTGGAAGCTTAAGTAATCCCAAACCCATGTTTATAAAGTGATTTTTCCAAATGAATGCACAAGTCCTTTGTATGGCAACGAAGTATGAAAAGGGTTAGTGTGACTAGAGGACATGTTTCTGAGATGAAACCCATAGGCCTGTGCAGGTACACCTTGCAGTTGCTCTGAAGAAGCATCTATGGAATGGCAATAATTCTTCTGAACTATCAGTTAAGTGAATTTCAGCTGAGAAGTGTTCTCAAGAGGTATTATTGTAGGAAATTGTTCAAATGTAATTGAAAGGGAGGTGATACAAAGGTTTACTTACGTGTCATGATCACTTGTAAGTTGTGGCAGAGCAGAGTAGAGTAATGTGGTGGAAGGAATGGTAATTGGCATGGTAGCATCTAGGAAATAATGGTCTTATCTCTTCCACAAAACTCAGGGTAAGTCCCCTTTCCCAAAGTCTCTTACAATGGAATATACCTATTCTGTTAGAAGGTATAGAGGAAAGTCTTAAGGACAATTTTCTATTTTTCCTCATTAAGTTTTTCCCACTGATTTCTTTATTTTTTTGGAGAGAGTTCTGAGAGAGAAACACCTCTTATTGAGGTGTGGAGGGGAGTTTTTGTCTCAGTCATTTGGGGAAAAATATTTCCAAGGACACATGTTCAATTTGAGAATCTGGTTCAGACTAGCTATCCATGTCCTTCTCTATTTGAAAATTCGAAAAGAAAGTACTTATTTGAATAGTGTCTTTTTATTATTGATTGTCAGAAAATTTAGTAGACTAATGCTGAGTCATGTAAATGGTGGCAATTATATTAAATATGTGTACTAGCATCAGTAAAGCAATTGATTGCATTATTATTGTCTAAATCTGTAAACATTGTTACCATCACAGTTGAATTTTTAATGGTAATTTCTGTTAACTTTCTGATTTCCCCGTGTAATTTGGAGTCTCTGCTAAAAGTAACAAATGTAAATCTAAATGTCTGACTAACAATTGTCAGTCTAACAATTGATACAGTCTGTTTCAACCCATTATTAATCAGATGGTAGAATGTACATGATTTCTTGTGTTTCTGTTTTCCAGAATAAACTGCAGCATACAGCTCTTGGCTAGAGACTGCTTCTTTCTACCAACAAACAGTGAAACTTTCTTATTTTCCCTCCAGTCTTTCACTTAGATTTTCATTCACTTCCTTGTCTTTGAAAAGAACAGAAATATTTGAAAGGTCTTTTCCAACTGTGGACCATTTTCTGTCTCAAACCTTTTCATCACATCTCTTAGTTGAGTTTTATTTGTCACTCCTCATTGCTCTGCTCCTTTTACACATCTTTTTTTTTTTTCTTTTTTTTTTCTTTTTCTGACAGCCTGTTCACAGGAACATCTTGTAGCATTGCTGCAACTGGAATGTCAAAGTCTTGCTTAGTGAAACTATATATTTAAATCCTTAGAGAGGACGATTAGAAAAATGACTTAACTTCTGGATTCCTTTTAAAAAGAAACTATCACATTTTGACATATAAAACTTTCATCTAAAATGATTACAACACTGAAAATTAAAGGTTTTGCAGTCGTTCGTTTTGATACATTCTAGAAGATCAACATTACAAATGCTTCTGAAATATAATGCTTTTTTGCTTATCTAAGCTCCCAGAATCCATTCTGTAAAGCTTTCTCTTAATGCTGGAAATTCCTTTGGTCAAAATTCCCGTGGTTTCTTTCCTCTGCCAACCAAGAAAAAAGTCTGAAATTCTTAAAAAATTATTCAAACAAAAAAAAATGTTAAAACCAAGCTTCTGCCATAAGGCCCTTTATTGTCTAAATGTTCCAAATTCTCCTTCTGAAACTCAGCATGCTGCTGTTCTGCTGCTGCTTCTGTTGTTCTGTGTGTTCTGACCTGGGTGGCCTTGCCATGTAGTCACTTAAAGCTGTTCTGCTCACACCTGAAGACTAAGAGATTTTAACTCTCTGCTGAAGATTTGATACACGATTGCTCTTTTCTGCATCTGTTCACAGTGCAGTGAATCTCTGCTGCTGTTGTGTAATGAGAAAAATGTACATTTTATTTCAGTAGGGTTTTTTCCCGTTAGAAAAAGAGTGTATCAGTTTTGAATTAATGTAGATCTTCTGCACTGCAGTCCTTTGTTCTGTTCTTTCTCACTTTGCTTCATGTTTCTGCTCTGAAAGCTGTCACCCTTATTTCAAAGTGATCACCCTCAGATTTTGCCCAGGTCCACCAGTTAGCTCCTCCGTGAGATACCAGAGAGTTATACCAATGGGCTGTAGAGAAGTGTGTGCATAATCAGAGTAATAGCTAAGCTGTTTGGAAAAGAACTCAGTATCTGCAGTTACCGGGGAGATTACCTTGTTCTATGATGCAATCCTGGCCATATGCACTCTCACCTGTGGAGCAGTGTAAAAAATGAAGATGCTCCAGGGCCTGCACTGTGAAATCAGAGCAAAATCTCTGGAACAGTCCACGCAGCAGCATAAGCTAACGAGTTTTGTGTTCAAAGTCAGGAAGCTTAGTAAAGCTGTACTTGAACACCTGCTTTCTAATTGTTGCTCATTAACTTCACTATTATAGGAGAAATGGTAGCCTTACAGGGTAGGCCACCTGGTTTAAGACAAAAATATCTTTTCATGCAGAAGAATATGCATGCAATCATATGACATAACTTTATCTGGGAAAGGCAGCTAGGGTGTTTGCCTGGAAAAACTTTCCTTCCATACAGCCATATGTGTGAAACTGGGGTTTAAAAGAGAGATTTAGGGTGAAAAGATAGAATTGAGTTTATAATTAACAGTAAAGGTAGATGATTTCTGATTCTAAGCTGAGTGATGGAGTTAGCATGAGTAAGTGCCTGTGTTAGCAAATGCTCTTCCTCCTTGTAACTGAGCCATGAGTCATTAGAATTACGGTGTGCTATAAAACTTAATTAGCATTAAAGTATTCTCTCAGGTGATATACATTTTAACAATCCTATATTAATAGTCACATCCCAGAAGTCCATTACAGATTTCATGGTTTAATTATCTCTTCTCAGTGTTTAGAACGTGTCTGGATTGTCCACTCTTTGGCAATAAGTGGCAAATTCATTCTGGTTTTAGTAAGTTTCTGCATGAAGTAGTTTCACATCCTGTTAATATCTGTCTAAATTTTGGCTGTCTGGGCAAACGGATAGTCAGGAATGGTCAGCATGGATTTATGAAGGCTAAATCATGCTTGACGTAATTGCTTTCTACATTGAAATGAGGAAGGGGAAGCAGAAAGAGTGGTGCATGCAATATACCTTAATTTTAGTTAGCATTTTTACACCATCTGCCATGGTATTTTCACTTGGAAGCTCTTGAAATATGGACTGGAAATATGGATAATTAAGTGGACTGAACATTGGCTGGATCTTCATGTTTAAAACGTAGTAATCAATGGATGAACGTCTGTTTGGTTGCTGGTAAGAAACAGAGTGCTCCAGGGGTCAATACTGAGGCCCAGGTCATTGAATATCTTCATCACTGACCTGGCTCATGAGACAGATCGCACTTTTATTAGATCTGTGGATGACAGCAAATGCGGTGAAATGACTGACATATCAAACAGTCAAACTTCAACCCAGAGAAACCCTGAGAAACTTGAGGGTTAGGCCAACAGAAACCTATTAATTTCAGCACAGAAGAAATTCAAGGGTCTGTAACAGGGGTAGAATAACCCATGCGTTACAGGCTGGGAACTGACTGGCTGAGAAACAACCCTCCTGAAAAGGACCTGGATATCCTTGTAGGTGCCAAGCAGAGTATGAATTAGCAAAGTATTCTCATCTTAAAGAAGGCAAACCAGGCGCTGGAGTTCCTTAGGGTGAGTGTGGCTAGCAGATTTGAAGGAAGTTACTCTTCTTTACTTAGCACTGTTGAAGACATGCATGGACTACTGTGTCCAGGTTTGGCTGCCTGCTTCAAGAGCAATGTTGAGTAGCTGCAGAGGGTCCAGTGGAGGGCTACTACAGTGATACGGGGTACACATGTCCCATGAGGAGAGGCTGAGGAAAGTGGGCTTGTTTAGTCTAGAGAAGAGGGGCCTAGAATGGCGGCCTACAGCTACCTGAAAATGTGACAAAGGTGATGGACACAAACTCTCCTCTTCAGTGGCAGATGGTAAGCAAGAGGAAATAGCCTCAGGCTGTGCCTTGGGAGGTTCGTGTTGGAAATTAGGAGAAAACATTTACACTATTAGCGTAGTGCTGCAGTGGAACAGGTAGTGGTATCTTGATTCTAGAGCTTTTCAGGACTTTACTAGATAAAGCCCCAGCTGACCTGAGTTGTTGATAGACCAGCTTTGAGCAGAAGGCTGGACTAGAGACTCTAGAGGTGTCTTCCAAATAATATTTTTATGATTATGTGAATTTTACTTCCATTACTACCACTTCACTCGATGATAAAAAAAATGTTTTTAAATTTTATGAACAGAGATAATTCTGCCTACTGTATTGCTAGGCAAGGCTTTCTCTGTTTGCTAGTGTGCCGTTGATTCACCAAATGAGAGATAATTTCCTTTTTGTTGACAGCTGAGATATGGAAACATTGGTCGTGGTTCTGATTTGAGATCTCAAATTAGTAATATTTCTAAAGATCTTTTGCAAACCAGGATTAATATTAAAGCCAATACATGGATCAAAGCTCTGCAGCTGAAATCAGCTAAGTCTCCCCTTTCTTACCTTTTTTCCCTCTTTCCACCTCTGTCAGTTTTAGGTCACATTAATCTAAATTACCTACTAAAGGCACAACTTTGCCAGAAGTTGCTCAATGTGTGATGAAAAAAAAGTGAAAAGTGAACTTCTTTTAAAAGGTTTTGCATGTTCATTTTTAACTGAAAGCTTGGTGAAAAAAATAAAATATGAAAGACTGAGAGAAAATACTGAATCACTCCATAGGAATACAGGTATTTTTACCCCCCATTCAAAAAGAAAAAACAATATGTCCTGCAGACTGCTTTAGAGAAGTTTCAACCCACAAGGGAGAAAGGTGAAGAACAGCTATGTGACGGTAAATGTTACATCCTAGAGCAATGTGAAAATTCTTCCATTGATCTCTGCTACTGCTGATCAGGGTACAGCACACCTTTTGCCTAGCCTGCTAACAATAGGGTTTACTCTACTGAGATAAGACTAAAGCTGGACTGCAACAATTTCCTTCAGCGTAGAACGAGGGCTCTGCTTGTCCAAATAGACAGCTGCTAAATTTCATCGCTACTATGCTGTCTATTTCTTCTACATGGAAGTTTTTCAATGAACCTACACCTGGTCAGTCAGAAATTGTAGAAGAATAGAGTGGAACCTTTTGAACTTGGCATTCACTTACTTATCCTAATGTGCGTAAGATGTGAAAGTAAGTGGTATTGGTTCCTGGATAGCTTGGAAAGCCCGTGTGCTGGAAAACCAACTGTTATTTCAGCTTTAGTATTTATGTCAATCATAACTTTTATGAGTGTGGGTGAGACACAACATTGATAAGTTCAGTCTTCCATCAATACAATATTAAAATGCATTGCAAGCAGTCAATGTAATATTAATGACAATCAGTCATAAACAGGTTTCAGAATGCGTTTGAAACGTATTTGGTAACTTTGTGTGGCCGGCTACTGAAGAATGTAGAAAAAGGCTTTGGAAGGCCTAAAAGTCTCTTTTTTCATGTAGCAATTGTCAAATACTATAAATTTCAGATGCTACTACTATTTCATGCTTGTTGTCCCACACTAATTACTAACCACTTTCCATTACAAAACACTTATAAAATCTGTTATGATTTCCCCATGAATGTTGCATTTGCTGTAAATGTAACACCTCAAGCCCTGGTAGCTTCTACAATTCAGATAAGGATGCTTATGACATCACTGTCAGTTTCAGAAACCATCTTTCTGCTTTCATACTTCACAAACAGCAACAGTTCATTCCTATCTTAACCTCAATTTGGAATGGATATGGGCAGAGTGCAGATCAAATACATTAAGTAGTGATGGCCAAGTATCTCCAGTTAACAAGACATGAGGGACCTTGGTATACATACTAAGGATATAATGTCCATACAGAATAACAGATTCCCATGAGGAATTGCATGTTGAACAGTATTATATTTTGCTGATAATTGGATCCTGAGATATAACCAGATAATGACACATAATCAAGATGTAGATACATTTTGTAGTCATGTAGATGTCTCTCAAGTTCTTTTTCCCTTCACTAGTAATACCCAGAAGAATTGGATTAACATAATTTCCTGTTTACTTTTTGAGATTTAATTATGCTGTCTCCTACTTTATCAGTGTTTTTCTCTCTCTGTTGCCTAACAAAGGGCAATATCTCTTTTTGTCCATACTCTTCCCTTATTTGCTATCACACTACACTCTGAGCAGCTCACTTGTTAAAATACACTGGTACTTGTAGTCACAGTCTATGTCTGACTCAGGGAATCCAGCTTTGTCACAGCTGTCCTAGAAATAACTTAAAAATACCTTGTGGAAATTGCTTGGTGTCAGTGCATCTGTATTGAATCTCTCCATTGCCAAGACAGAGAACATATGTAGACACATGGGAATACCGAGAAGTTGTTTTAGTATGTGAATGTACTCACACCAACAAAGCCTTGGATTGCTATTATAATAAAAAACAAAAAAATGCACATAAGGAAAGCTGGAAAGCTGGCTGCCAGCTGACAGGGTCTCTTCTATCTTCATGTTGTAAAACTTGGAGGAGGTTACGAAGAAAAGACATATGATAACATAGTTATGGTTGTCCTCTTTCTAACATTCTTTTAAATTTATACCTTATCAAATCTAAAGATAACTTTTAAGTTCCTGCTTAAGTAGTAACATCTATGAACAAACATAGCTGATGATTCATCATACTTGGTTGCTGTGGAGATAAAATTTCACCAGGAAGAGAGAAAAAATTAATCTTTGGTTTTCATTGTAGCCTTTAGTGAGTAATGAATTAGTAATATCTGACCAATACACAGATTTTGAGGTCCTAATGCAACTTTACAGAAATACACATACTCACTGTTAGCCACTTAGAACTAATATATTTTGAATAAAACTTCCAAATTCTTCCTTTAAAAATATATTCTTTTCTTAAATGCTTTTGGTATTGATTTTGAGATTTAAGGGAATTCAACAAACAAGCAGGAAGCTACCTTATGACACCTGGGTCAATGATTTTTTTCTTTTTTCTCCTCTTTTCTTCTCTTACGACATTTGTATACTGAGGATTTTTTTTTTCTCTGATTTTCCATTGACAGGAACGCCAGAAGCAGTCTTAGGCCTCAACATATTTGTAGTAGTCCCTTGCTTGTTGTGTGATTGCCAATTAAGTTTCAAAACTAGAATCAATAAAGTTTCACTTAAATATGGACAAATTTAAAGTTTTTTGAGAGTAACATCATGTTGTATCTATGCAACAATTTACTCCAGAAAGTGGTGGAAGTTCCTGTCATATTGTCTTAAAGTGTTATTTTCTGAAGTTGAACAGCTTTTGCCCATGGTGATTCCCTTGACTGTGTTTGTAAAGCTTTGCTTTTAAAAAAGAGAGGTTGTGTGAGGATAAAGACAGAAAACCAGAGCAACAAGCCTTTGCAAACTCTTAAACTACCAGTGATGTGGAAAGTTTCTGAAGTTGTTTCTTGAGTCTGTAAGAATATACTAGAAATATGAAACCATAGTTCTTGGGGTAAAAAAAAAGTTGTTTTCAGTTGCTTACTTCAGAGTTTTTAAAAATTAATAGTTTTTCTAGTTGAATTTTAAGTGGAAATTAATTTGATACTTCACTGAGCATTTGTTTCCAAACAGGAAATATCCAACCTTCTTCAGAAGTTTATTGCCAATTCTAGACAATATTTTAGATCTAGATTTTTAGTTTTGGATTTTAGGTTAACTGTCCTACACTAAAGATGGATACCATGTATCCTACTGTAAAGGGGGTTGGAATAAACTATTACAGAAAATAAAAAACTTTCTATTTCTTTAAATATTTGCACTCTTATACTGATAAAAAACTTCCATTAGTCATACACAAGTATAGCTGATACTACAGAATTAGTATCATTAACCAGAGCAGAATTCAAAATCCCATTCAGTTACATCAGTATTACTGCCATCCTATGATCTAAACACAATTTTTGAAAATTCATAACAGTAGGAGTAATTATCATGTTTTATATTTACATTTGTTACCCATTGTGTAAAAGACATTTTGCTTTTACAGGTGGAAGGACTCAAGATGATGTACATGTTGCAAAAGACAGTATTAATAACCTTATGCAGTTTTTATCTACTTGGAACCATTCTTTCTACTTCTAAATCTGTTATCATCACTAAACACAGATCACTAGAGTTAGTTATTGTGGTAGCAACAGAATATTCTTTTGGTTCTTGTCATGTTTTGTACACTGCTGTTTAGAAGTGTTGGTGGTGAGAGGTGGGAATAGGTAAAATTTAGATAATCTAATTATTTTTTCCTTCAGAATAGCATGTGTCTTGATTTTTTCACTGTTCTTCTTTGTGATGTTAATTACATTCAGATATGCAGTGCCCAAGGTGATTA
The DNA here is from genome assembly GCA_013397275.1 of Burhinus bistriatus. Classification (NCBI taxonomy): domain Eukaryota; kingdom Metazoa; phylum Chordata; class Aves; order Charadriiformes; family Burhinidae; genus Burhinus; species Burhinus bistriatus. Next base: position 73,884 of record VYXH01006123.1, on the reverse strand, counting down.
TTTATAAAGATGCCCTACAAACAATTTGCAATTATGCTATGAGAAAAAGATGGGAAAGTATCCATTTGGAATAGGACCAGATGCTTCATGAATACTGTGCTTTATTTTGCTTGTTTTTCCAATTGACTTAAATCTGTTGAAATCTTTGAAACAGCATGGGCTGAGCCTCCTGCAGCATAGGAGACTTCTGTAGGAAATGAAAGCTGCACATGAACTTTGTGAATTTGGTATGTTACTCTTGTGGTCTGATTGACTTCAGCTATGACTTTTGCATGAAAGGTGTTTGTGTGCCATGAAGCAGAGAAAGCAAATAAATATTCCTTCAAGTGCTTTCATTGCCATTGAGGTAAGCAGCTCGGTAGAGCTAGATGACTGGAAACATTCATGTGAGTTGAAAAGTTGCTTAGAACATGTTTTTAAACATGTTATTAAAGATGGTTAGTGACAACTGTCCTACTGCTCTCTTATATGGTTATTGCTATTGCAAGTGAACCCAGTTGTTGGAGCCATTATTATTTTTGTGACAACACAGTCTGGTTAAAGATGAATTTTTGTTCCTAGTGGGTTATGAAGGCATGTTCCCAGGCTCAGCTGTCCTGCCTGAGGCACATGCTTGGGCTCCAAAAATCCACTTGCTTGTTGTCAGGTACCTGGAGACCTTTTCATCCTTCAGTTGGCTGTGCAATCTCCAAGATGGGCTCTGAGGTACCTGAATCTCCATTTCAGTTCTTTGGGGGATTATAAGCGTTACTGATTAAGCAGAAGACTGCTACCTCAGCAGTCATCTTTCCTGGTAAGATCTAGCATAAACATGACCAACTACACTGTGGTAAATGATAGTACTGCTAAGACGTGAATTTTCAACCATTCTGAAACTAAATGTAAGCTAGGATTGAATTTTCCAAAAGGTTTTGAGTATGAGCATAAGTATGAGTTTTAGAGATGTTGTGCCACTTCTCACTTAAGTTCTCAGAAATTATAGCATTAATTCCAGGATGTGGGAGACTTAATTTCAATTTCCTTCTCTTTCTATAGGTAGCAATATACTTCGTCTTAAAAGAGTATCCTGACTACAAGAATACGTCTGTCTTGGCTTTGTCTCTGTTGGTTTTGCAGTGGAGTTCTCTCAACGTGACCTGTTAGATTTCTGTCTCGTCCCATAAAATGCTTATATCTGCACTGTAAAAATGAGTATGATCTAGTTTGATGGTTAGGGGATCTTCTTAGGAAGTGGGAGACTTGGATATCCACTTACTTATTGATAAGGTGCTCGTATAAAATTGAACTATGTCACCAGGAAAAATGAGCTGGACAGTTTCCTGAGAAGGAGGAAATGAAGATTCTAATAATTTTTGGCAGTGGAAGAAACCAACCTGAATCATGCATTCACATTTTTGCCCCAGTGCTATTAAGCTCTTATGTGAATCAGTCTTTTACTTCCTTTTTTAAAAAATTATTGAAAACTTTTTTAAAAAAAATCAGTAAGACAAAGGAAAGATTTTCACCTTTGCTTCAGTTCAACCTACTTTCTAAAATACTGAAGGAAAATTAAAACAGATCCACTTCCTTCAGGGAAGTTAAGGATGTGCTTGTTGTAGGGAGAGTTTTGCTTAATCCTGATCTGAGTGCTTTGTAAATCTAAATCTTTCTTTCTATGAAGCTGACATTTGCCAGTGTTTGTAAAACTGCTCAGAGTCCATTCTGCAACTTTCCTACAAGTTCTTATTACATGTAAAATTAACCATGCTTGTGCTAAGATAGATACCTACCTTGTATAGATATAGAAAATCTATATCAAGTAGATCTTTTCTCTTCTGCATGCCATGTATTCCACCTGGGAAGTTGTAGCTTCTTTTCCCATGTCTGCAGAGTAGGGGAAAACAATAAAAAGCTCTGTCCCATGGAAGGCTGGCTGGTGTTTGTTCTGCTTAATAACTTTGAGCTGTTTTCAGCAACCATTCTATCAAAGGGTTGTCAAATAAGTCTTCTCAACAGAGCAATTATCCAGATGTAGCGCAGTAGATTTTCTCTAGGCATCTTCAGGCTTGTTTCCAGTCTAATAATTTGACATCGATATGTTCTATTCTGTCGTTTAGTGGAATACTGCCACTGAACCAGCTACCAACCTAACGAAACAGATAAACTGTAAGTGCCTGCACCCATGATGTACTTAATAAAAGCTTTGTGGAAACATGGAGAGCATGTAAAAAATCAGAAATCAGTGAACATTGTTGTAAAACATATAAAATCCTGAGTGTGTAACATTCATGTGAGTTCTTAATGCTGTTAAAATGCTGTCAGAATAAATAAAATTTCAATAAAAAATTACTGGCATTCATACAGATGTAAAGCCAAGTCTTTAAGAGCTGGGACGACAAAAGCTTTAGTTCATAACCTAGGAGAGAGAGTCTATGAATAAGACAAATAAATGAATAAATGTTTGGACAGCTTTTCTGTATAGAATACTCATGTATTCATTTACTCATTCCTCCAATTCAGTTTCATATTCAGGTTTCAGATTTGCTTATTATATCAGTGACGTAAAAAATCAAATTTGTACAAAAAATTCATTGAAATTCTATTGCTGGTAATATTATTATAGGCAAATCCTTGTATAAACGACATCTGAGAGAAGGTCTGGCTCATTTGTCCTGAGACAAAGCGTCAGAGTCTATAGTCCGACTCATGTTTTTCCTGAATAACAGTCCTTTCTCCCCAGAGGGGATTGTTATCGTGATAAAGATAAACTATTAAGCTCTGCAGCAGTAATTATATATATGTGTAATATACCTATTTATAACAATTTATAGTGAAGACACAATTAGATTTCTGGAAAGAACTTTTGTACTATGTAATCATTGAAATAATTCTGAGTGAAATAGAGATTTCTAATAAGTAAAACAATTCTGTGTACAGGAAAAAAATACAGATGTTAAAGTCTTTAACAGCAAAAAATTAGTTTGCCCAGCTGATATAGAGCTTTGGATATCCATGCAAATAAATCACCAATTTTTTTGGAAAATTGTCTATGTTTTATTTGTGAAACTTTTTTTAGACTGCTCTTTATCTAATATAGAAGATGGGAACAGAAAAATGGCTAATTATATTAGAAACAATAAATGGAAAGGTTTTGTGTTTCACAAAGGAAATGGAGGAAAAGCGTCTTTTTGTGTCTTTTAAATTTGAGAAGAAAGATCATTAGCAGTATCAACAAGGGACCGGTTAACTTTCTTAAATAAACCTCAAAGAATTGTGGAGACAACAAGGTTCCTTGAATGGCTCAATTAACTTCCTGCTTTTGGTTTATCAGTATCTTTGTGTTGGTTCTTTCAAGTTATTCTTTATTACTGCAGCATGTTTTAGAATATGTGCATGCAGGAATTCCCAGTTTTTATTATGGAAGTAGCAAAATATAGCTTTTTTTCTTTTTTTTCCCCTCATGCTTTTCTGTTGCATATTTTCATTTTTGTCTTCTAGTTTTATTGCCTCTCCTTTTGGGGAGGTTGCCTCTATTGGGCTGCTTTGAACAGGTACCTCAGTGGGATTTAAGGTTCCAGGTGTTATTTCATGTTTTTCTTCAGCCAGTGTGTATGGTATTCCTGTCCCTTTAGAAATTATTTCTGCAACTGCTGAAGCTTTTGTACAGATGGAGCTTTGTTAAAATGGAAAAAAAGAAGGAAGAAAAGGAAAAAAAAGAGCATAGTCTTGGCTTTCTAATACAGTTCCTGTCTTTTTTCATGGTTGTATGCAGCCAGATTAAGTCTTGTAGTCTCTTTCCTGCCTCATCAGGTGACACTTGCAGCTCATGGTTCTATGAAATATCTCTTCCCTTTGTTTCAATGTAAAACATACAATTTCATTACCATTGGATTTTGCATTGTTTTGATAGGGATACACTGAAAGCAGTATGCACAGTGATGAACCACAAAAGAAATCAGTTGGTCATCTAATTGCCTTCCCTGGGGATGGGATGCTACCAAGCGCCTAAAATCACTTAATTAGACAGTGATACATGCTGTGTGGTTGTCACTTGCAGAATTTGAAGCAAAAATAACAATAAAGTAAAAATTTCACCTAAAGTGACTCTTGTGTAATTGTACAGTGCAGTTCTTTCTACCTTGATTAATAGCCATGACAGTGACCATTTGGCCAGATATTTAAAACCCATAATAATGGACCACTTTTTAGATTTACCATCTGTGTTCTCAAAAAATGGTACTTAAGGCTTCATAGTACAGAAGTGTGTAGTTTCTGTTGAAAAAGCTATTAATTGTATTCATAATCCAAAATGCATAATCAAAACTGGTTTGATTCTATAACACTGGGAAATGCTGGTGAACACAGCAGGTGAATAAATATCACTCTCTTCTATGGTGGCAGAATAAGAATATGTGTAAAAGAAGGTAAATGTTATTTATCCTTTGGATTTTAGACAGTATTTAGAGTTGAATGCAATGTCAGAGGCTGGTTTTCTGTATATGATGTGGTGAGGTTTACTGACTCAGAAATACTTGCAGTGGTTATAGATCTTCACTGAATAATAAGCAATCCATTTTTTAGCTAGACGGACCCAGAAATGTATAGAGAAGAAGTTGGTAGTTACTAGACATGCTCTGTGTCTTTTTCTGAAGCTGTAAAGCGAAATTCCACCCAGACTGAAGAAGCTTCCAAAATGAAAGCCTTGAGAAACTGATCCATGTAGAGCTCAAAGAAAAAAAATGTTAAAGGTAGATATAGGAGACAAATCCACAGACACCAAGGATGATTGTCTGAGTGCCCAGTATGATGTTGTAGGCTTGTTTTTAGGTACTCATCAGCTTTGATATAAATTTCCAAAATCAGTCTAGCCTTTTCTCAAGGACTGTGCATGCTGCTAGGTCAAAGATCTTATAACTTGAGAATGGAAAGATGAAGGACTAGTTGCCTGCTCAGTCCGTTTAGCATCTTCCGAAACACTGTGGAAACTGGAAGGAAATGGGTAGGTTCTCATATGCTAAAGTAAAAGTGTATATGAGCTGCACTGGTGGAAGGGTTACAGCAACTGAACAAGCAAGTCTATATGAAGTATATAAAACTCTGCTAGTGCCACGTGGTCTTCTTACTTGGACTGACACCGTCTGTCTTTTCTTCTCTCCCTGCTTCCTCAATCTGTTCTTTCAAAACACCTCACAGTTACCTGTGCTCAGCTGATCTTAAGCAAGTTACCATCTCCTCCTTTTACAGAGGTTTCAACCCAATCCAGAGCACAGCAGCTGGAGCAAAGCTAACCGGCAGCTTCCCTCCTGCTGCCAAGCTAAAACCTTTTAACAACAGTATTACAGTACACTAAACAAGCAAATGTTTATATAATTCACATTTTCATTATCCTATTAGCAAAAGAAAAATGTCTCTATTAAGGTAAGCAGAGGTACAAGAAATGTGTATGTGAAGATACGTGACTGAAACCTAGGGATAGAATGTGACTCCCTGAATAAACCCCTTCAGTGGAAGAAGGCTCATAGGAGATGGGTGAGGAGGATGTGCCCATGAAGCTCAGGGAATAATGCAGGGTGTGACCGACCACAGCTGTTGCACAGAAGCTGACTGTTTCTCAACACAATGGGGACGAGAGGGAGGCCTTTGTTTTAGACAAACAGCTATCAACAGTTCGGTGGATCAACTGGTGGTGCAAATGCTCATTAAAACAGTGTGAACAGCTCCCTGAGTTACCCAGACCAGCATAGGAAGAGTGAACACATGGCTTAGCCCAACACACAGTATGAAAACTAAACAACTAACAATAAAATTTCAAAGAGATCAATGGGCATGAATGACTTCCCAGCGACTGGGGACACCCAGAGTCCTGACGGTGAGTATATTATAGAGACTGTTAATGGGGACCACATTGGTATTGTGATTGAACCATGTATTGCAATTGTTATTTTTTGCTAAGTGTAACTTACATTTGTATTGTGATTTCAATGTATTTTGTATCATTCTGCTAAATCAAAAATCCCAGGTAACATCCACTGTCTTCAAATAAATAAATTTCATGTTAAACATTACAGTCTCCGCTCATGGAATATCTAAAACAACCTGGTCAGAGCATATTGGACTCTGACAGAACAAGAGAGGGTAGAGGGAAGGCATCTAATAAAACTATACAAAAAATATCCAACAAAAAAAGCCTATTAGAAAAAGTCACTTAAATACCGGAGCTGCACTTTTCCGAGATGAATAAATAGGCAGATATTTTCCCCCTTTCATGTACTCTGTGTGCTTTGGAAAATTGTATGCAATAATGAGAATGTTCTAGACTTGCCTTTTTTGTAGACTAAGTTCTTACATCAGATACTGCCCATTTGAGAGTTCAAGAACTTAGTGATTTAATGATAGGTCTAGAACATCAATGTTCTTTGTGGGCATTTGGGTTGGTGGAGTTCATTTGCTTCACCTTCACCTTTCCTGAGTAACAAGGACTGGAAAGATTTGCTGAAGCTGAGGTCCTAATGTTATTCCATGTCACAGGTCTTGATACTTAAGCGAAATGTATATTGAAGGAGCTGAAAATATACTTTGAAAGAAGAAATTAATCTACTCACATGTAAAAAGTCACTGCAGCAATACTAGCTGTTATGCCACCTTGCATAGGTTTTGGCTGGTATGGTGTCTATATCCAGATAATTCTTTTTCTTGAGCAGGAGTGACAACTGTAGTTGACTTATACCTCCTGTCAACCCAGGTTAAAACAATAAAAAAAAAAATTAAAAAGATGGAAATCCTGATTGGGAACTGATGCGTGGATCAAACTCTATAACTCAGACAGAGTTATAAAGCAGGTATGTTTATTCAGAGGTAGGTGCGTGGGGGATCGCTCTTCCAAAGTACACGCACACCAACAGCCCATTTTACCAGAAATTTATGCAATAAAGATATACATATTCATAGGATTAAACACACATATGCATTAGCATAGGTGGGGTTATTACAAACAGTTCCAGGGTGGGCATGACTATCATAATTCTCTTCTGGGAACTCATTATCATAAGTCTCCTCCTCTTGCCACATGTGCACTTCCATCTGGTGGTCGTGGGCCGGGGTCTTTTGGAGGAAGGCTCATAGTCTTCTTCCTCAAGTACCTTCACCTTTGTCCCAGAATGCTGGGTTGGCTGGGCTCCAAACCGCAAGACCAGTCTTAACCAGATGGTCCCTTCTTGCAGACAATAATGATCCTGCTAGCAGCTCCTGTTATCTATACAATTTGCTTAAAGCAAGGTCTGGTTGTTCACTCCCTTTGTCTGAGATATCAGTCCTTGACAAATGCCAGTCCTTAGTAAGTAAGTTCCAAAAGAATGTTTGAAACAAACAGGATTGTTAAGCGATTTAGAAATTGTAAAGCTGACAGTTAGTTCCCTGTATCAGAACTATTTATGTACACTTTCTATTGATCAGACATATAGGTTACAACTTCCTACTACTAACCAAATGGAGCAAATTTAATCAAGAGAGGTAAAAAGGAAAGCTCTGTAACCCATTACTTACCGTGTTATACGTTACATTACTTTTCAGTATGGAGACAATCAACAAAATGCGTGGAAGCAACTCTATTTCTCACAAATTTTGGCTAAACTGCGTTTTAAAAATATTTTTAGGACATTGAAGTGATACTATATTTATGCTCTATGGAGTTCTTTGTACGAAGGGTAGTGAGAATTGGCAGGGAAAAAGAGATCTAAACAGGTGCAGAGGTGGGCTTGCCAAGTAGATTTTATTTTGATGTTAGGCGAGTACAATATGAGTCTTTCAGAAATCTAAAAAGACATCCACTGACTGTACTTTTATTTCTTTGTTATCAAGTTTTTTGAAGGTACTAATCCTAACTCCAATTTGCAATTTGTGTCCACATAGTGGTGGAGAGTGGGAATAAGCTATCAAAATTACTGGTGATTAAAAAGTGGGCATGAAAATCAAAACTGTATTTAAACCTTGCTCTCTAAATAATAAGAATAATGTTTTCTCAGTTTGTAATAAAAAAGGTTATCAGCAGTTGAATGAAATGGGTTGCAGAAAATTCAAAGGCAGGTAGTTCCCAGTCACCAAAATATTAGCAACCACCATAAAATTTAGATCCAAAGGCTGCAAAACAACATTGTTTGGCATGTTTCATATTCAACATGATGTGGATGGATCTTTGCATTGGATAGATCTTCGTACTGGGCATAACTAAGGGAAGCTGCATTTAAGCAGGAAACTGAAAGGTTTTCTGCAAGACCAAGCAAGCCCGATCTGCTGGAAAATAAAAAAATAGTTACACAGGCTACAATGAGGTGCTAAATAGGTCAGTATCACCTGCATAAGGCTATTAAAGATGTTCAGAATACTCACTTATGAATAAGTAGCCATTTTTCACAAACGTCTCCTGCATTGCTGACCTTTAAGTCCCAATTTTCTAGGGGCACATACAAAGAGATGAGCCTTGGCACTGAAAAGCCTGCCTTTATTTGCTTCCAAAATTCAGGAACTCACTTGAGTTATGGATTAGGGTTTGCATGCAGATGGCTAACCATGACCTGTGGCATCCCTAACAAGGTAACAACATGAGGAGTTTCAGGATGCTGCAGATTACAAAAGGAGAGTGATATTTGTGCAGATGGCTCGCCCTGACCTATGGCATCACTAACAAGACAATGACATGAAAATGTCAGGATACTGTGGACAACCAAATGGGGGGGTGCTAGCTTAACAGAATTAATAACCGAGACAGAAATTAACAGGGTATCCATAGCATAAACATCAGATCACGCTAGAAAATCAACCAAACTCTGGCCAACGGAGAAGGGGGAAACAGGGGCATGCCCTGTATTTGGGAGGGGATGGGGGTGATATAGGGAAATTATTTGAGAGGCAGGAGGAAAGGCACTACAGAGTTAAGCAAACCTTCTGATCAGGGTGGTTTAGGAGTCCCTGTTGAGCAGCTCTGTATCTGATAAATGCAACTTGCACCAGGACAATAAATCTGTTTTTATTCTGACCGTACTTGTGTATGACTTACTTCCAAGCCTGGGGGGAGCTTGGGATGCTTTCCCTACTCCTGGCAAGGGAACACCTAGAGGGGACTTCTTGCCATCCTAACACTTATTGATTTTATAATACCCTGTAATTTTTTGCCACTTTCAATTTAGACCTCAGTGTTCCCCAGGCGATTGTGTGCCCATCTGTTTAAAGTGCTAAGAATCTTACCATCTCTCCCCTTACTAATATTTTTTCTCTTTCCTGCTGGTACCAATAATCTTTTCTCTCAGATTAATTAATATAAGCAAATTAAGCTCTGAGAAGTTCTTTTCAATCTATATTTAGCATTAGATGTCCCTGTTTTTATTTCAGACTTACTGAAAGGTCTGTGCATTGAAAAGGTCTTTTTTTTATTTATTTGATCTTATTGAGACACATATGCTGATTTAGACATAATCTTCGAGAGCACCCTTACTCAGGCCAAGCTATGTGAACTTTTCTTCCTTCTAAATTACTTAATATGTTAAGACAAAATAACAGGCTTCCTGTTCCTTAAGGGGAGTCCGATTAAGAATCACCTTTTTCCCTCCTTCCAAGTTTGTCTACACTTGTGGAATATATAGCCCAGAGCTGGGATTTACAAAGATGGGAAATAAGGATAATAGATAATAATAAAATAATAGATAATAATAAAATAGAGGTGTTAAATTTTGTTATTGATTGAATATACAGTTTTACAGCTTATAAGGTACTATCTAAATGGCATGCATGTAAGAGGGCTCAGTGTGGGAAGACCACAGACTTTTGGGGTCAGGTTTGTTAGAAGTGCTGCCAGGGGACAAACTTGGGGTAATCATCTGTTTTGGATTGAAAGATACTTTGGCACTACTGGTTAAACATATATAGCCTTATTCTGCTATAGGAATTACAAGGCTTACAATTGAGTTGCTTATTTTGTACGGTGTAAAGAAATGTAATTTAAAGAGTGTTTGTGTGGGGAAAATAATAAAGGATTTCTGATAGAGGGTTTTCTCACAGGAAGCAATGAAGTAGGGAAGAAGGCAACTGCTTTAAAATGCTGGGAGGACAAAACTTCCAGAAAGACTTGAAGTCGCTGATAGATGAAAATAGGAAGGTAACAGATTTACGAAACCATTCCAAAATGCAGGGTTTCTTTCAACATGACATTGCTGCTTTTCTTGAAGCTTGTTTCTCAATGATCAGTTTAAATCAGCTTTTTGGATTAGACAGTTTTTCCTCACACATTGTCATGAGTTGTATTGTGCTGTGAAACAGGTCCTGGAGATTCAAATCCTGAGAAGGTACAGGGAAGTTTGGTGTGTGATGTGAAGTACTTGAATTTTCAAAAGATTTGTTCAGTTGTGGAAGAAATACACTTTTTCTTGGTTCTATTAGTCCTGATGTACAGTCTACAAACTAGGACGCTGTACTTCTAATTGCAAAAATTTAATTTGTGTTAATGACTATGGAAAGAAAGACCACTTCGTATTCACCTTCAGGAGGAGGAGGAGGAGGAGGATATTCAGGTGGATAAACTCTGTGTGGAAGGTTCCACCTGCGTTTGCTGCATGAAAAAAAGCTCAGTATTCAGCTCCTATGAGTGTGATCAAGTAGAGTAGTAAGAGGGGTCATAGATGAAGTGCTCATGTTAGGGATTTAAGAGCAGAATTTCACCTAAAAAGTTACCCAGTTATTGATAGTTAAAGATTGAATCAATTTCTCACTCTGTGCCATGATTTGGGCCAGACTGGCTAATGAAACAAAAGACAGATGGTCTCCCCCACCTCTCTTTCCAAGGAGAGGAGGGAGAGAGAGAAAGAGACTTATGAGCTTAGGAAAAAACCTAAACTGCATTAATGAAAATATTAATAAATTAATAAAATAATAATAAAAAAGAAAATAATGAAATATATGCAAAACCGTATTGAGCTCCCAGGATGACACTCATGTCACTGGCAGGCACTAAGAAAGTCCCAGACTGGACTCAGCGGCAGATGGGAATTGGATTTTGGATCTGCATTCAGGAATGCATGGATCAGGATCAAAGGCAGACGAACAGAGTCCTCCTCGGAAGCCAGCCATTGAAGAAAGTGAGCTGACCCTTTGATCCCTCAGCTTTTACACTGAGCATGAGGCAGATGGGATGGAATACCCTGTTGGTCAGTTTTGGGTCACCTGTCCTGTCCGCTCCTCCCCGCAGGTGTGACCCTTCTACGGTTTTCCGCTTCAGACTCTCCAATGGGGCAAATAACAAAGTTGGCTGCCCTTGGGTGTTACAGCAATAAGTATAAGCGAGAGCATCTCTGCATACCATTCCTTGGTATAAATTACAAATAATCAGGTCTTACTGCTCTGGGAGCAGACTACAGTCTTAAAAATACTCTATTAATTTCAGAGAGTCCCATTAGTTAGAAGAGGCTTAGCTGTAAAGTAAACTTTGAGTGTCCTCAAACCAGGACCCTCAGAAAATTCTGAACTTTTCAGTCAGTCTGAGAATGCAGTCAGTGAAAAACTGAGGGAATGCTATTATTTGAATCAAATTCAAAATGACTTTAAATCAGATTATAAAACTATAGCAGATATTTTGGGTTTGGGTTATTTTTGGTAGGGTGTGTTGAGGGCTGTGTATGTTAGAAAACTTGGTACTGAATTTCTATAGGAGATATTACGAATATTCTTGAACCCCACTTTTAAAAAACTTTAGAAAAATGCTATATATTGGATTAAAAAAAAAAAATTAAGAAGCAAGCCCTGATGATTTTTCAGGATACTTGTCTTCACAAGACAGTTTCTTTGGATAATTCTGCTTATGTATACAATAAAATACCTACTGCACATTTCTGAGCATTAGAAATCTAAAACAAATAGGTGTTCAGACAGAAGCACGACACATTTAGCAGGGAAAGGAGCAATAGTGCAGTCATTGTTGCACTCACTTTACCTAGTGAAAGAATACTAAATGGTCTTGGAAACAAAAACATCCCCCACAACCCCTTTAAAATAGTTTTGTCCACAAATTTCATTAATGATTATAACCTTAATAATAATAACAAAACCAAAACCAATAATTTCAGTTAACTAATGTAGGACTGTCTAAGTGTTGAGTAAAACGTGATGAATACAAGTCTTGAAAATTGACTTCTCAGACATACTAATTGCAACCTCACTGATGTAGTTTGCCTGTAGATGTCGGGCTGAATGAAATAACCCTGAAGGAGCGATAGCATGCATATGAAGTAATTTACATATAGTAAAGGAATGCAAACACTGAGTGTTTGCAGACAAGATGTCAGGAAATAAAAGTATCCTGCTACAATAATTCCCTCCACCCAAGCCAAAAAAGTACATGCAATTTTGTTCATGTTGGAAGTTAAATAAAATTGTATAGTAAATTAATTACTTTTTTTGCACCTGTTCTTCCTGGAAATAGCAAATAGAATAGCCTGCACTTTCCTGATCACCATCTAATGTGCAATATTTCCTCCTTCCTCTGGCTTATATTCTTCCTTAACAGAAAGGAACACTTGCATTCTGTTTAACTAAATAGTCCATTAACCCATGGTAGTACAAAGCAGGAGAGCATCCTCTTTGGTTTTCTGACAGGTCTTGGCTCCTATCAAAGTAAGTGGGGAAGAGACTGGATGCTTAATCAGGGTATGAATCCTGGTATCCTCAGGTATTCTGGGTGGTCTGTGACAACGAACATCAGAGGACTCATTTTCATCACAGCACAAAATTAGCTATGTAATGTCTATTGTTCTCTGATTTCTCACTCATCACTCTAGAAATGTAATCCCAGGTGTCTCATTCCTATGCAAGCAGATGTGGAAGCTCATAAACTGAATTGCAACCTGAAGGAATGAGTTGTTCTCAGATCTTTCTGTTGCCAGGGAAACTACATTCTCAGTCTGTGTTTGTTTACAATAGCCTCTTTTCCAAAGCTGTCTAAATTTCATGTTGTGGCACTCGGCAACAGACTAAGATAGAGAAATAGTAATATATGTCTGTTAAATGTTATCACTGGTTTCTTAAATAATATTTACAAAAATAGGTCATACGTTCTTTCTCAGAGTATGTATGATTTTAATAGATATGTGACAAACCTGAAAAGTATTTAATATACGTTTTGATCCTTTTGGCTACTTTCCTGTGGTCCACTTATAAGTCAGTCTCAATTAGAGCACAGTTAGGTATGGCTTGAATGTTTGAAGCGGTACTTCTCAAAAAAAGTTGTTTCAGGAGAAACTGTATTTTTTTCTCCTCCAAATATAGTATATTTTTCCAAATTACTTTGTGACACAAAAGCAGAATGGGAGCTATTGAATCATGCTTCATCAGCGGGGACGTTGTAAAGCTAGAGAACTGTCCTTTATGTGACAGAATTTGAGAATTTCTTTGTAATACTTCATAATCTTAAATGGTGTCATTCCTAGGTACACTGCACCTACGCTGACTAGTATTTAGGGCTTTCTTTAATGTGCTAGTATCCTATTTTTCCCCTGATGATCACAAAGGTAAACTGCAGACACTAAGAAAATCCAATTTGCAGAGAAAGATATCAGACATTTTTTTTTTTTTTAATTACCCAATGAAATGATTTTCACAATCATATTTCTAAAATATATGTGGATAGTGACACAGTGTAAAATCTGTACTTGTTCTCTGTGGAGGCAACTGGTTTGACCGACTGCCTGACTTTTTCACAGAATCACAGGGGTTGGAAGGGACTTCTGGAGATCACCTAGTCCAACCCCCCTGCCAGAGCAGGGTCACCTAGAGCAGCTTGCACAGGATGGCGTCCAGGTGGGTTTTGAATGTCTCCAGAGATGGAGACTCCACCACCTCTCTGGGCAGCCTGTTCCAGTGCTCTGCCACCCTCAAAGGAAAGAAGTTCCTCCTCATGTTTAGATGGAACTTCCTACATTCAAGTTTGTGCACATTACCTCTTGCCCTTTTCACCATGTGCGAGTCAATGTGGTTCTCCAGATTCAGAACAGCAAAAGAAGCTGTCCTGTGCTGGTACACAGCGTGCATGCAGGCTCTTTCTAACTAATTTTCTCCACAGCAGCAGCAGCTTCACCCACATTATTTCCTCTTAGGCAGTGAAATACAGGAACATTTGCTTTTTTTTCTCTTCTGTGAAGGCCTACCGTCACTATCTCTTATTTTTTTAGCTTCTCTTTTATTTAAAAAACCATAATAATTGGGCATTGTATCTATAAAGGCAGCTAGTAGGAGCTATCCGGAAGCTGTTCTGCTGTGCAGAGGCTCAAAACAATCAGTAAAAACCCAGACAGTGTAGGAGATCCATCAGATTTCTTATCTCCAAATTATTTCTCAACAAAATGTATTATAACTAATAAAATAAGTGAAATAAATATCTTAAGCAGAAGAATATAATTCTTAAAAGTCCCCCTGGAACAGCAATTCACTTAAAATGTGAATCAGAGCTCAAATAGCTTTAAATACTCTGTGTTTACAACCAGTGGACACTCTGCAGGGAGGAAAATATCCAAAAGGGGAATCAGTGACAAGAGCTAGGTTTTGAAACACTTGAGCTGAATGGTGTTTGGGTAGCTCAGCAAAGAAACTATTACTGAAGTGAATTGCTATGAGCATTGCAAAAAAGTAATGTGTATTCCATGTCTATAAAATGAATGTAAATAATGATGTCATATATGTTAGAAGACTAGAAAATGTAGAGCTTTAAGGGTCTGGACTCTGACTGGAGTTCAATTTATGGTAGCTTCGGGTATAAAATTCTGAGGATATTGGAAAGATCATAATCAATCAGTGACAAAACAGATGAAATTGCTGATAGCTGATGATGCACTGGTTCTGCCATATGTAAAGTGAATCTAAAATGTTACAATAAAATGTTATAAAATCAGAGACTCAAAGGAAAATTCAGCAGTTCAGAGTCTGGATTAAAAGGTAGTATGTGGAGCTATACAAGGTGATTGTCACATTTTATTATGCTTCCCGGTGTTTTAGGAAAAAAATTAATTATTCTTCAAGAGCTTGTTGAGGTGGGCAGTATTTGTATTACATGAGCAGGTATAACTGTGACACGGCTCGGTTGGCACAGAGGAAGACCTTGAGTGAATCAGTAGACACTTATGCACCAGGAAATGAATGAATTATAAATCTACCAGATGATCGGCCATTTGTTCATTTGGATTTGGAACCTGGTACCCAGTAAACTGATTAGGAAAAAAGCATACTTAGATGAATAATTGTTATAAGCTTAATGGCTAGATCATAGTAAAGCTGAAATTTTCCTTTTATTTCTGCCAGGACAGGTAATGAATCAGTTCAAAGATTTCTTTGATGTAGTGGTCTCAGAATGCGAACTATGTGCCCAGGTCAGTGACCTTGGAGGACTGCCATGCAAACACATCTTACTAAAATGTTATGCTAATATCTTTAAGACATTTGAGAAATGGAAGGAGTCTATGGAGGAGTTCTGTAGATACCCGTATGGTTAAGTGTTTAGAAAACGAATCTGAACCTTGTACATTGGTTGCTTATACATATTTGAAGCTTCACGTTATGTGAATATTAACCTGTATTTGGATGGGGAAAGAGGCTCACGCAGGAGCTGAGAACAGCAGCTGTGATGTTGTGTAGAAGCTGCCGACAAACAGAGCTCATATCTATGCCATTAGGCTGGTTCTGTGGTGGCTACGCAGAACCCTGTGGTCTAAGCGAAGCACAGATGAATGAAACAGTAATGTATGTTTTAGCTCATATTTTAAGGGAACTAAGGAGGTGACTAGAGAGTAGAAACACAGTTTAAGTCAGTTGACATCAGAACTATAAAACTGCTCCTGTGGACTGCACTGATGAAGGGACACAGTGTTTGTATTTCTGTAACTTAAGTTGATGGTAGGAAAGAAAATCCTCATGCACCAAATGGTTGCTACTGAGTGACTGTTCAGTACTTTGTTGAGTACTTGAGCCCACGTCACTTGCTACATTTGTGCACCATGCTGCAGCATATATGTCCAGATAAGAAGCTTAATTTTCTGAACTTTAACTTGACTAAACCCCTGAATATCTGTCTCATTTGAAGTAAAAAAAAAACCTAAATTCCAATTTTACATTCATATAGCCATTTTTTGAAAAGTTGTTTTCAGAGCTTCTCACTAGTGTATCTCTACAACATCCCTCAAAACCAAAATGTGTAGTGCATGAATAAATTTGCTGTCCTTTGTTGAAAGTAATGTCTTTTCAAACCACATTCTAGCATCCTTCCCTGTGTTGAAAGTGGTCATGACACAGTTATTTCAGTAAGTAAAACTCTTACTAAAGGGACACTTCTTTCAAACCTCATCCTGTAAAGAACATGATGTTATTAACAACTTAAAGTTTGTCACAGCTTGGCACAGCTTTCTTCGATTTGTAGGTATATATTAGCCATTCCATTTTCAATCACCACCTAAGTTTTGCTTGGACTGCCTCATTTATCTTATATAACAGACTAGAGGAGCGAAAGAAAGAGGGGGAGGAAGAAAGAGGAGGAAATGCCTTCTGGGAGTACTGATTTAATAAAAAAATTGTTTTTCTGAGCACTTCAAATTTATAAGCACTTGAGCGCACCTAATTCCCTGCCAAAATACACACTTTCTATTCCTAGAGGAATTGCACAGACCAGCTGTCAGTTTCTCTCAGCATCTTCTCTTTTGCTTTAGTGAAATACATACTTATATGCAGTCTGCTGCTTGCAGTATAGCTATCAGTGACTATACCATACTTACTAGTGAATCTCTTATTCTGCCTTCTCATTTAGTGTCTTTTATGGTCTTTGAAATGGCTAGAGTGCTTTTGTTGTTGTTTGCGATTTTTTTAAAATTAAATCATCAGTATTTTTAAGTGGACTACCTCCTTTCAGAAAGAAAATTATTGTCAGTTGGTCTATACCATTTGTGGTTTAATCCAGATTTTTAAAATAGACCTATTGAGACAAAAGTTTGCTACGGCTTTTATTATTTGGCAAACAAGTCTTCTGTATTTGAAATTAGTCATCTAATTAGTCATCTTCTAAAGTGATGCTTTATTATAAGTAATCTGAACTGGCTTTGCTACCTGGCTTGCAAAAAAGAACAACAGTCCTTTGAACACCAAGGATCTCATACAGCATCACACCAAGGATCTCATACAATGTCCTGCAAATGTGAAAACTTCACGTTAACTGCTAACCAGAGGCACAGGTTTTTTCTGCTTATGCTGAGTCCATCTTGAATCTAATATGACAATTCCATGTGGCATTCTTAAAGCATTGTGCAGGAGGTGACTATCATGCATTGATTATTTGTGGCCGAGTAGTCAGTTAATACCCTTCAGTATAACTCTTGTCTTTCCTAAGTTTGAAAAACTACAATTAAAATGAGGCTGAAATGCTTTGGCAGACTGTAGGAAAAGCATGGAAATTTTCACCATGGAGATCAGGTGGTCTGCAAAGAACCATTTGCATTACTTTGCAGTCCAGAATCCATTATGAAGTTGCCACTGTTATTCTGCTCTGGAAAGACATTTACCTTTATGCATAGATGTGATTTTTAATTTTTTATGAGTAAGCAAAGGGGAATAAATAAAACTTACTCAGTGTTCAGCTATCTGCTGTCAAGCCTCAAATATATTTAATAAATACAAACCACAAGTGTAAAGTAGGGCTACTATGTTCCTTCTCGTATTTATTTCTGATTAGATGCCTCTAGTTTGCTTTAAATAAAAATTTTAAAAGTCAAGCTTTACTCTGAGAAATGACTATCTAATATAAAGCATGGTACTCTGAAGAGGAGCATTTGCTGGGATCTGTATTATCGCACCTCCCATTAAGAGCATCAGTCCGTACACTGTGCTCTTGTTCTCTGGCCCAATGATAATTGATTGCTCTTTGCTCAGAAAAAATGGAAAAGGATGTTGTTGCTCCAGAACAAGATATTTCCCTGTGATCTGAGTGTTCTCCCAGCTGGAATTCAACAGGATTTTGAGACTATAGATTTTATTTGTAGGCATCAAAAGGAAAATTCTGTCTATATATCCATTTTAGGTATAGTCTTTGTTTACCATAATAGCAATTTTTACACTAGCTATTTTCAGATGTTTACTAGTATACATGATTTCTTGCCTTCATATTGGCACATATTATCATCACAATGAAATATTGTTGTTTTTGAAGTTAAAAACATAATACAGGATATAATAATAAAGAATAAAATACAATCGTATTATATACTATTTTATATTATTCAGGCACCACTTGCTTCATGTTCAGCACATGCTTAATGATCAGCTTTACAGAAGTGGAAATAAGTATCAGTTTATTTGAATCTAACCCAATTTAGTCACATGTTTTTTTTTGTATGATTCTGCTTTCCTTTCCTTTCCTGTAAGATGTTCTACATACAAACCTAGTGCACCTTTGTGTTAGCAGGTCACCTGATCCTGAAACATTTTCTGGGGTTAAAGGCACATCTTTAAGGAATGCATGCAAATCTGGTTAATCGTCAGAAATTTTTCTACCTCCTTGAACTGACTAGGTCATCACATGAAACTGAAGAATTTGATAGATTGTGAATTATCTTGTTATTTTATCAGGATAGAGTGAATTGAGAATTGAGATGTGCTTTACTGACAAACGCAAGAAAAACTTCAGTGTGCTTGGTTGCACACTGTGCTATATGTAAAAATAAGCTTGTCGATGATTTTCTGAGACTTTTAGTAAGAATCGAGAGTACTGTTTGGTTTCAAATAACAAATGGAATATCTTACAATTTGTGCGTAAGAAAATTCTTAAATGAATTACAGGGTATAAACCTTGGGAAGGAAAGTATTTTTTCTAGTGAAAATGGGGATGAAAAAGACGATGAACAAACTTGTTCATAAACTTAACTTTAACTGAAAATTACAAACAAGCTAAGGTATCAACACTGTGTTCTGTCACTTGGCTATTGTATAGTACTGCCCTTGTGGATATTTTTACCATTCAGTAACTGGAAGACCATTTGCCTTTCAAATTAATGACAAGAAAGCTTCTGCATACTTTCAGCAGGACAAGTGTGTTCTGATGTGAACTTGCTGTTATAGGGCTGAAACCATTAACCATCACACCAATTCTCTCCTTGCAGAACTGGTGTGTCGATGCAGTTGGTAATAAGAAGTATAAAATCACTGAGCAAACTGGTCAGGTTTCTGAGGACTCCACCTTCTGGCCTGTTTTTTTCTGCTGCCTTAATAGCGATTGTTGCAGTGTTTGCAATTATCAGTTGAGTTAGTCCCAGATATCTTGATTTCAGTTTGATCATATGAATAAAACGTTTTCCAAGTGGGACTTTATAGTAAAATACTGCTTTAAGTCATCCAATTATCTGCAAAGAAGATGCAAACTCTGGCTCTATTTGCTCATTAATTTCAAAGATCTTAAATTTCTTTAGAAGTATCAAAAGTGGTTAGTTGTTTTTACCACTATAGGATACTCTGTGGAATGGCTACAGATACATTTGGGTATTAGAAGACTGGCTTCAGTGGGATGTTGAACAGTGGTTGACTTTTGAGTCGGACAGGATAATGTCAATGCACTCCAAAGGCACCCTGTCATGCAGTCATCCTTTTTCAGAATCATAGAATCATAGAATCGTTTAGGTTGGAAAAGACCTTTAAGATCATCCAGTCCAACCATTGACCCTACTCTACCAGGTCTGCCACTAAACCATGTCTCTAAGCACCACATCTACACCACTTATAAACACTTCTAGGGATGGTGACTCAGCCACCTCCCTGGGCAGCCTCTTCCAATGTTTGATAACTCTTTCAGTGAAAAATTTTTTCCTAATGTCCAGCCTAAACCTCGCCTGGCGCAACTTGAACCCATTTCCTCTTGTCCTATCGCTAGTTACTTGGGAGAAGAGATCAGCTCCCATCTCACTACAGCCTCCTTTCAGGTAGTTGTAGAGAGCAATAAGGTCTCCCCTCAACCTTCTCTTCTCCAGACTAAACAACCCCAGTTCTCTCAGCTGGTCCTCATAAGACATGCTCTCCAGACCCCTCGCCAGCTTTGTTGCCCTTCTCTGGACACGCTCCAGCACCTCAATGTCCCTCCTATACTGTGG
>VYXH01006123.1:0-53071 GCA_013397275.1 Burhinus bistriatus | reverse complement strand
GCTGAATACCCTGAGGATGACTGGTCTTACTATTAAAGACTGAGGCAAAGAAGGCATTAAGTACCTCAGCCTTCTCTTCATCCTTGTTGACAATCTTCCCCTCCACATCCAATAAGGGGTGGAGATTCTCCCTGGCTCTCTTTTTCTGTTAATGTATTTGTAAAAATATTTTTGTTATCTCTAACAACAGTGGATAGATTAAGTTCTAGCTGTTCTTCTGCCTTTCTGATGTTTTTTCTGCATGACCTAACTAGATCCCTATACTCTTCTTGCGTTGCCTGCCCCTTCTTCCAAATGCTTCGTTCTGTATGGAAATTGCACTGCAAGCTCCTGATTTGAAGGAGGAAAATTGGCTAGGGAGAGTACAGTGTTAACCTAGGTAGGTCAAAGAGCACACTATTACCCTTGCAGGTTTCGCAGTGAAATGGTTAACTGAGTTGTTGAGATTTCAGAAATGTTTTTCGTTAGAAGACAATGAAGTGTGGATAATCTTAGCATTATTCTTCTCTTGATGATGTAGAGTGATGAGTGATCACTTTGAGAAAATGGAAAACAATAGTATTATTCAGTGAACTGAAATGACTTTATGTGGTACGGTAACTGCGTAAAGTGCTTTTTCCTTGAAAAGGTCTAAAGCTTGAAAGCTTTTGCAGTCTACTTCCGTGCATACCCACTTCTATGCCTTTTGTGTTCCTCAGGGTATTTGAGCTTATTTAAAAACCAAAACAAAACCATTCTGCTGGGTCAAAACGAAGCTTATTCACATCAGAGACAGCTGATAGGCATTTCCCTACATTAAGCCATTGCCTTGTTGCAGTATCCACGTATAGTGTACCTAGAGTAAATGTGCCTATTTAGTAATTTTTTTTCTGTCTTGTATTGCTATATTTGAGTGAAACGTGACTCTAGAGATACTGAAATAGAATGCTTTTGTACTACTCAAACGCAAAGAGGGTATGTAGAGCTCCAAAATTTCACTGGTTTAGAGTGGATCTAAAGCTAAACACAAAATTATGGTGGGAGTTTTCTTGTTTGAGGTGATTTCTGCTGTAAACAATTTATTTTATAAATATCCTGTAATTCCTGAAGAAAAAGAAAAGAGTTATCCAGAACTGTGAAATACCGCTATGTATTTTCTCATGTATTTTATTTTGGAACAGGGAAGATTTAACTCTGGTTATTAATTCAACTTGCTTCTAAATTTTCAAAATAGAAAAGTCTTGGTTTGTTGGTTTTGTTGTTTTGGGGGTTTGGTTTTTTCTTTTTTTCATTCATTTTGATTTCTTCTGGCAAAATATCAAGAATAAATAAATAGAATACATCCAGCTTAGTTAACAATTCTGCTGGTCAGCTTCTGGATAAAGAATTCAGCTCTGGTGAGGCCTGGCAAAATGAAATTAGAACCAAGAGCTCAGTCTCTAAAATTCTTGTAGATTAAGATGGTCTAAGTAACCTAATAGTTTCAATGTTCCACACTGCACTCAATACAGAAAAAAAAAATATGTCGGCATAAAATCATTTGTTTCTATAAGATATATCTGCGTTTTTCTCAACTCCTAAATTCTAAGAAAATGAAATTAACAGTTCTTATCATCAGAGTACTGAACGAAAAATGCCTTCTTTACCTTTTGTTTAGGTTAGCTCAAACACACAAAAATGTCCAGAGCAAACAGGCATTTTTCTCAATGTTTTTGTTTACTCCTTTAACCTGCTACATTGATTAGGTGGATAGACATTAAGTATGTCAGATAGTGGTGGAACTGGGACCACCATTATAAAATGATGTTGGTAGTACACTTGTATTCTATTATATCCTGTGGGAATACGATAGATAATTAACAATTCTATCTCAAAGTGTTTTCTCTCTGAATGTACATTTTGACAGCCGATAGGCGGTTCGGCACTGGGTGGGAAGAGAGGGCTTTTGACTTACCGCTGGAGCAGGTGGTTTTGGGAGTTAATCTGAATTTAGCTAAAAGTTGTTACAATCCTTGAGGCATTTGGGGTCATAAAAGTCACAGAAGTTGAGACGCTAGTAACAAACATCTTTGTAGCTGCTGACATAAGTACGTCTGCATCGGGGAGATCTTGAATTAATTATCCCCAGATTTGTCTGCTTAATTCCAGTTCCTTCTCAGAGCAATAAGAGGGACCGTATGCAAAACATAAATAGTCCTTGCATGCTATGTCCAAGCTAGTATCTTTTCAAATGCAGTACTACTTCTGTACTGAGAAATAACCATTAAAAATTGTCCTGTCCTAAGGTCATCCTTATTCTGTCATCCTATTCTAAGGTCAGATGAACAGCTTGTGAACTTGAATTAACTGATTTGAGCTGAGATAACCTGATTTGAACTGACTGCATTTGTACTCCCAGCACATGAACAATCATATATCAAATTTTAACAGATAGTGAAGGATTTTGTAAGATGACTTTGCAATGCTGAAATTGCTGGAAAATGATTTTCCGTTATTAAACTGGAAAAAACCCTCTCAAACCAACTATGCAAGTGTGAGCTTTTCGCTTAGTATTCCCTCTTTTCTTTGGAAAACTGCGTACGACACAGGAATTGCACTTAAGCTTTTAAAATGAAGTTTAAGAAAGAAAAAATGGAGTCTCATCTCAGTGAAAATGCAAAACATGAGCGTAGATAGCAAGTGCTGTGGCAGAGCAACCGCATTTTCAGCCTGGGTGCTTAGTGTTGTCTGTTTATATCAGTATAACAAGCTGCCAATTGTCCTTCTGTTATTTTTTACTTAAACTCATCTGTGCATTGAATTCCTTCTCTTTGACTCTGCATTCTTGTTTTTTCATCTTTCTGCCAAACTTTAAAACTTTAAACGTATCCTAATATTGTATCCTCTTCTTCCTTCCCTTTCTTTCAGTATTTTCTGTCAGCAAACAGTGAAATTATGAGTCTTGGGTGGATATTGCTGCCAGAAGTGCTTCTTACTTTTTGGTCTGGAAATTAATACCATGCCACCTGTAAATAGAAGAGTTTCTTATATTTATCTTTATTCACTACTGAGAGGAGCTTTAGAAATAGACCTCTTTCAGGATGACTAGTTGTTTGATGTGTCATGCTCTTTCTTCTGTAACTGTGCACCATAACATATATTCTCTTCAGATTAATTTCCCAGTATGAACAGGGTTATTGTGGGTGCCAGTGTAAACGAGCATCACTTTTGATGTACAGTAACAAAAAAGGATGTCCCCTCTATAGGGCTGATGTAGTTATATGAGGATGAGGAGAGTGTGTGCTTGCTAATGGGAGCTATGACCTGACTTGATGGCTCAGAATTTGAGTGAGAACAGTGGTTGACTGAGTAAAAAAAAAGTTTCTTGCTGTTTAGCTCTTTTCCTCTACTACTCAAGATTTCCAAAATAACACTTTTAATACATTAATTGAAAACAGGATATTGTATTTCTTCTGCTGCTTTGTTCTAGAAACTTCCATACCTCAGAATGTTGTAATAAAGCCCTCTTGGGGACCTAACTACATAAGACTGCTGTTATGCAGCAAACTGGGCAAGTTGTTATATTATTAGTTATATGTCTCTGTTTTCATCAGCAAAAAGCCAAATATACTTTCAGGATTGTCCTACCTATTGGATATCATTGTGTTTTCACGGGTATCTATGTAAAAATTTTGATTCTTTCAGCAGAAAACACATTTCCATATTGAAGAGACTATTTTCCCCAGTATATTGTTCTTATTCTGTATTAAAAACTGCAAAGCCAACACATTTTGACATTAATTTACTATTGCTACTATTCTTATGAAAATTAATTATAATTTTAACAACTTACAATAATAATGCAATAAAATAATTTAATTTTCCCATAAAATAGAACCTTCTCTAAGCAATCATTAACTGTGCTCTCCTTCGCCATGTATTTCCTCTGATTAATATTTATGGAGTGGTGTCCTTTCAAATTCAAGATCCAGGAAGGAAGGGTAAAAACAGAAGGAGAGAAGGGAATAACCACAATAAAGACTTTTTGGAATTTGTTTTTGTGAAAACACCAAGGACACAGTTGACAAATTTATTAATAGCTTGATACTTTAGGAAGAACCACTGAAAACCTTCCACATTAAAAACACTTTCTGATTCTCAGGAAATGTTTTGATGGGAACATATCGATTTTTGTCTCTGCTCTTGGGAGAAACTGGCCAGCCTGCTTGTTTCTAAGTTTTCACGGCATTCTGCTCCCTGGTGCTGTCAGGGGGACGGGAGAGTCCTGCCAAAGCTGTTCCTTTGTGAAGCTAACTACACAGGGATCCAGTTCCTGACTTCTAGACAGCTTTCTCTTCAGCCTGCTCAGTTTCCCAAAGAGATGGCTTTTTAATGAGCTGGAGAGTCCTGAGCAGCTATTGCCATGATTCAGTCATCCCATATAATAAGTCATTTGCATCCTATTATATTTAGTCTTACTATAAAACTAGTAATTAGCTGAATTTCATATCACTGATGTGTTTGTATAACTACTTCTGGAGTTTTATGACATGGAAAGTGTATGTATTGAGACTCATAAACTGAGAGGTGATTAATGTCTCCTTTTCTCACCAGTTTGTCCAGAAGGAATACATATGCCCTATAGGAAGAGTGTCCTGGCAAGCTAACTGCTAATAGAGGCCTGTTACCCAGGCAGTTAGCATTTCAGAAATATATCTGTATGTCACTAGCACCTTACATTAGCAGGAGATTCCTAAGTCAATATCCTGATCACATTTATCAAGGGGACTTTGAATTATAGGAAATCCTGATGGGTATATTTACATTAAGTAGAATTTCAACAAAGAAATCTTCAAGTTAGAGGTTACAATCTGGGGAGGCAGTGCCAGAGGGATGTATATTTTCTGATGAATCAGACTTCAGATCTAAGAGACAAAGAATCCCTCTTGTCAGCTTATGGTTTAGTGAAGTGCAGAAAAGACTTTGGGAATGAACCCCAGAGGTAGCTAATGAAGTGTGCTCTTGCTTTACTACTTCATGTCCATTTCCTCAAATTAAAGAAAGAAGTTAGTTTCTTGATTCTATGTGTTAGAGAATAAAACACCTTCATGGTTTTCATTTGCACCTTTTCTGACATGACAGGGATTTATAGAAAATTGTCAAATAACAGGGTGCTCTCTCCTGGGAAAATGATGAGAAGCACAATCCTGTTCTTGGTGCATCTAGGATTGGTGTCTTTTGTGCATTCAATGTCAAGCTGCAAGAAGAGCCTGTCTGTGTCCTCTCCTGGACTTCCCAGGGTAGCTGAAGAGAGCAGGTAGCTGAGAAAGCCTCCTTGGTCTTTCTTCTCCAGAGTGACCCTAAGCCAGCTATGTCAGCTTCTCCCCATAGGTCCAGTGTTCCATGTCTACTTACCTGGGGGGCCCACTTGGGCACTCGCTGCAATTTGGTCATGTCCTTGTTGGCATGGGTAATCCCAGGAAGGACCTAGGCCACAGGCTCTGGCTGCCCTCCTCCTGTGGAGCTGGGGATTAAAGTGTTCATCTCTGCAGGGATTCTGTGTTCCTGTTAATCTCTTCATCCTCCCTGATGCTCCACAGCCTGCTCACCTGCTCCTGCAGTCCCATACCCTGGTGACACAGCTCCTCAATCAGCCCACACCTCCTGCAAACAAGGATTCTGTCTCCACCTGTCCTCACCCTGGGGGAAGGCCCAAGGCACTGGGTAGTCACATCATCCCTCAGAAGCCTCTCTGGGTCCAGCCTCTGCCGTACTCTGGGAGCTGCTCTGGGAGCTGCTCCAGGTGCTGCTGGGGCCCATGTTCTGTGTTGTGACACCAACACTGTTGAGTACTTGTATCCTGTCATGGGCAGAGTTTCCAGTCCCCAACCATGCTCCCTCCTGCACCAACTGCTGTCTCTTATTTGACCTGTCTGTTAGCTGTGTGCCAGGCCTGCTAGTGTTATCCATAGCACCAGCAAAATGGTTGCTGGAAACTCTCTGAACAGCAAGCAGCTGAAGATGAAATGTCAAAGTACCCTTTGGTCATAGACAGCTGACACGTCATTAGAAACTGCTTGAGCCCATGAGGAGTAAAAGCCTGGGACAACTCCCCTTGTCACTAATGGCAGACATCCTGAACCTCAAAGAGATCCTTGAAGTCCTCTGACAGTCTCAGAAGTTCCTAGAAGATGGAGAAGATCTAGAAGCTGAGCCTAGAAATGACTGCCCAAACTGCTTCATCTCTTAGTTGCTTTTCCATGGTGCTAGACGACAACCTTGCAGTGTGATGGGACAGCTCTCTCAGCACCCTTGGATGCCTTCCTTATGGTCCCCTGCAGTTGGGGATCACCTAGTTTGCTGAAGAGATTTGACCTTCCTTTCTCTTAGGGGAGTTACAGTGTTTTGGGATCATGCTTTAGTGCTCCCAACTCTGCAGCCAGGCTTAGGCACCCAGTGATCCTGAGAGCAGACCTTCTCCAACAAAGCCTTGGGGCACTTTGCCTTCTCCATATCCTTTGTCACTGGGTTGCCTGTCCCATGAAGCAGCAGGCCCAGCTGGACTTTGACTTTCTTTTGAATGCAAATACTGCTTGAAAAATAGAAAAGTCTTTCTTGTTGTCCTTATCATCCAGCCTATTACTGTCCTGCCATATGGTTTTTTATCCTTCCAGCACATCTATCTCTCCTGCCACTTTGTTGTTATCCACACAATTTGTGATCATGCATTTCATCCAATCATCCAGATAATTTATAAAGATTAAGTAGTAATAGTACCAGTATCTGTTCCCTGGGAGCTCCATGCCTGATATCTGCCAGTTTGAGCCATTCATCACCACCCTTTGAGCTCAGTAGCTTAGGCCATTTTCAACCCATCTTGTGGTTCATTTGTCCAGACCAGAGCTTGTCAGCTTCTTCACAAGGATGTTGGGTGGGAAACTGTCAAAAACCTTGCCAAAATCAAGGCAGATGTCTTCCACAGCTTGCCTCTCATCCACTCAGCAAGTTGTTTCATCATAGAAAGCAATCAAATTGGTCAAGCATGGTTTATCCTTGGTAAATCCATGTTGGCTTCTCCCAGTCACCTTCTTGTCCATTGTGTTACTGTCAGTAGCTTTCCTGAGGGCCTTTCCTCAGTTTTGCCAGGCAATGAAGTGAGGCTGACAAACTTCAGTTTCCTGGATCTTTTTGCCTTGTTTGCAGATGGGCAAAACAGTTGCCCTTTTCCAGGCATGTGGACTTCCCTCGATCCCAGTGACCTTTCAGAGAAGAAAGGCAGTGTTTTGTAATGACAATAGCCAACTCTTGACATCTCTTGCCAGTTTGCTGTCCTCCAGCAGAGCTTCTGCATTCCTAGCTGTACCTAACTGCACATCACTCAGCTGATATTTCTGTGTTCCTTTTGGGACTCTGTCCCCTTTTCCATTTCCCACATGCTTCTGAGGAACAGCCTCAGTATCTTGCTGTTTTCTTGTTCCAGGCTGCTTTCTTGTTATACCTGATCCTTTTTCCACTTATGGAAAAGGACTTTCCCTGTGGTTCAAGAAGGCTGTCTCCAAAGATCTCTCAACAATTCTGAGCTCCTTTGCTGTCCAAGGCAGACACCCATGAGATCTCGCCTCACTGTTCCCTGGGCAAGCACATATCTGCTCTTCCGAAGTCCTGGGTCTTCTTTCTGCTGCTTGTCTGCCTCACACCCCTTAGATCTGAAGCTCTACAGCCTTATGGTCACTGCGGTCTGTGCTGCTGTGTTGATCTCCCAGGAGGGTTAAAATGCCTATGAGAAGCACGTCCTATAGGCTTGAGACCTGTTGGAGGTATCTGGAGAAGGCTCTATCCACTTCTTCTGTCTGATCCAGTGGTATGTAGCAGACACTTACTACGAGGTCTCTGTCATTGGTGGCCTTTCTGATTTTGGCCCAAAGGCACTCTACAGATCACACACTGTGCATGCAAACTGCTCTTCTACAGAGTGCACAACCCCTTGTCCTCTTCTGCCCTTTCTGCCTTTCCTGAAGGCCTGTACCTGACCATTGCAGGACTCCCATCACATGAGCTTTCCCACTGAGTTTCTGTAATTCCAATGGTATTGTAAAAATGTGACTGCAGATGGAGCTCCATTTCTTCTGGTTTGTTCCCTGACCTTCAGGGGCTGGTGCACAGGCACTTGAGATGACATGCCATCTGCTCCTCGTCCCTGGGAGGAGTGTGGAAGCCTCCCCCATGGCTCAGCTTCATGCATGCTTTCATCTCTTCCCCTCTGGCTTCACTTGCCTCCAGGCTTCAGAGAGCACTGCTCATTAAATTGAGTTTTAAGCCTGCTCTGCTAAGTTAACCAGCCCATTGACAATGTCCTTGCCCCTTCTTGGTAAGTAGCTCCCACTCCTCCCAGAAGCCTTGAATTGTCTTCAAAGAGCATGCTGTGGTCACAGGGGCCAAAAACCCGCCTGTGACACAGGCCATGTGGGCAGGTGCTGATTGGGTGACAGTTTTGCCCCTTGGCTGCACTGACAAGACTGAAGAGAAAGTAACCTTAGTTCTGGTCCTCTTTCTTTTAGTCCTTGGGACTCTGTTATCCTGCTTGTTCTTTTCTGGCTTATGTTTTGCAGGATTGTTGGCATCCATATAGAAGAAGTATAGAGGGTAGAAGCCTGTGGGCTGGATCAGCCTTGGCAGTCTCTCCATGACGTGCCAGACTTTGGCTCCAGGTAAGCAGCAAACTTTCTGTGACTGGGTGTTACATCAGCAAAAGGGTGCCATGGTGTCCTGCAGAAAGGAAGTCTCATGATACTAATACCCTCTCCTCCTTCTCCCTGAGGATTTTGCTCTGTTGAGCAGAAGCTGCTGGCCTGTTTCTCTCTTCCAGGGACCCTTGTTTGTCCTTCCCATCTTTTACCAACACTCCCTGCCTCTTCTTCATGTGAATTTTTCCATGTGAGGGGTGAGCTTTTGCCTGACAGAGACAATGCTCTCTAACTAGGTTCTTTTAGATATTCCACAAGGAGGGTTTAGAGAGTTTAATGTTNGAGGACTCCATGCCAGAGCAGGTGAACATGCCTGAAGGAGGCTGTGACCCTGTGGGAAGCCTGCACTGGAGCAGGCTCTTAGAAGGACCTGTGGACCCATGGAGAGAGGAGCCCACGCTGGAGCAAGTTTGCTGTT
Organism: Burhinus bistriatus; assembly: GCA_013397275.1. Taxonomy (NCBI): domain Eukaryota; kingdom Metazoa; phylum Chordata; class Aves; order Charadriiformes; family Burhinidae; genus Burhinus; species Burhinus bistriatus. Next base: position 43,951 of record VYXH01006123.1, on the reverse strand, counting down.
AGGGGTTGTGAACCTGCAAGGGACCCACACTGGAGCAGTCTGCTCCTGAAGGGCTGCACCCTGTGGAAAGGACCCCTGCTGGAGCCGTCCATGAACTGTAGCCCATGGGAAGGACTCACGTTGGAGAAGTTCATGGAGGATTGTCTCCCATGGGAGGGACCATTTATGGATGAATGTAAAGCATAATACAGCAATTGTTATATATGGTTGAATCACAATACAAATGTGATTCTTATTACAAGTCTCTATGTGCTCACTGTCCCAACGCTGGGTGTCGCTAGTCACTGGGAAGAAGTACATGGGTTGAAGTCAGCTCAAACTTGTTGTTTTTTGAAAGACTATTTTATTAGTTGTGCAGTTTTATACTTTATGTTGGCCTGAACCATGTACACACTTTCACCTCCACACACTAGGAAGACATTAGAAGGCTGAGATAATTAGTGCAGCCGTATATCCAAAACAAAGGTTACCCTCAGCTTTCTTTGTAGGTGGTGGCCATTCTTTATACTCTTCCTCTTTGCCCATAAACAAGGTTTTGAGCCCCTCAAAGGGGAAAAGTACTAACTGCTAAGTAGTAGGGCAAGTATTTTAGTGTGCTGCATGTATTTAACTTCTACCCAGTCCCACTCCCCCCCCCCCAAAAAAAAAAAAAAAAGGGTTTCTGTTGGGATAGTATAGATTTGGCAAGTTCATTATGAATGGCAGTGAAGGGTACATTCTGCTTTTCTCTTTCTGTGAGTCTTTTCTTCGTTACGTGTCCTGGACTTTATTTTTTTTCCCATTTTATTTTTGGATGGTGTGTGCAATAATCAGTGGGTACTTTTTACTGTTGCAGCAGTTATAGTCAGTGGAGTAGTGAGGACTTCATGAATTATAGATGACTGTTAGATCCAAGAATCTTAGATGAATAACAATATTATTGGATAAAATTCAAGTCAGAAATGTGTTGTAATAAATGAGCTTAAACACTCTTGTATCTGCAGAGAATGTGAAATACCACCTAAATACCAACTAAGACAATCTAATATTAAGAAAGCAGTCTACTAGAAAGAATGCAAAAAGAAATGTACGCTTGCTAGATTGAAGACATTTTACAGCTGCCATATTGTACATTACTTCTGGCAGTGACGACACTGCACTTAAAATGATCGTAATTAGTATAGTCTTGTAATTGTTATTCCTGTGTCTCTCAACCTGAGATCAGGCTGCTTACATCTTTTGAAGTATTTAGAACCCACAGCTCTAGTGCAAGGCATATTGTCGTGTACTAATAGCTCTTTTGAGAAATATATTACAGACCTCACTGAGTTTTGGGTTGTTTGTGTTTGTTTTTGTCAAAACCTAGCCATGCAAAACTAGGGATTTGATCTAGATTGCTACTGTGTTTTTTAGCTACATAGTTTGCACAGGATTAGAAAAAGTGTGTAGGCTGTGATAGGCTGTTGATGGTGTAGGAGCATGAGAAGGGGGGACTGTTTGATTGGATCTGTGGCTCAAACGATGAGACTTCATAGGTGTGTGGTGAGGTATTATTTCTGATTTATTGGGAAAATTGCAAACAATAATATACTGACATGAAAACTAATGCACAGAGCTATTAAGTGATCTCTTTCCCGTGGATATCTGTAGGAAAACTTATAATCAAAGCTGGAAATTTTTTATGTTCCTTTCATTTATTAGTCTCTACAGATTTTGTTATGATGTCTTGAAAGAAGCAGAACAGAATTAAAAAAAAAAAAAGGTAGATATTTACAGGGAAATAAGAATGATCTGAAAATCATATGTATTAAAAAATCTCTATATGACAGTTACTAGGGAAATGGGTAAACATGAATGAAAGCTTTTCTGGATTCAGTTAGTGCTGGCCTCATCCCACATTTAATGCTTTCATGAATTTTGAATGATTTCTATGGGAGAACTTGCCTTACGGCTGTTTCACTCACCAAAGTGGCAACATGGAGTGCAAAATGACCTCCTGCCCACAACTGAAAGCAGGAAAAACAGCACTTTGAAGTTATGTCTCTGGGGAAGTTAAATGGTTTCTCAGAGGATTTGTAGAAGCAACTTGTACTCAGCTTCTTGGCCTGACCATCTTCAGGTCTTATCACCTACTTCATCTTAAATTGGCCTGCTGGAAGCACATGTGAATGTCATTTACTCGTTTTTTGTTCTACTACCCAATTCATCTGGGAGCTCTTTGCACAAGGCTATACTGGGTGAATTTTTGTATGTTACACACTGTGTTTGTATAGCTGAGAAATGACTCATACGTCTCAACTGCAACAGCTGTTAGCTGGCCATAAAAAGCTTAAATATATCTTGCTATACTGGAATCTTAACATGTGCAAACTCATGATTGCAGTTGCCAACAGACTGCTGTGCAATAATGGTAGCACAGACAGCTTGCTCCAAAATGTCATTGTATGACTGTCGCCTTCCTTCCACCGTACAGCTGCCTTCTACACACCTCTCTTGGGCATCTTTAAAGTTGGCAGAAGACTGCATCTGAATTTCCCAATGTAAGCATCTTTACAGTTGACTGCTGTACCTGCCACTCTCATGGTGGAGGTCTCTAACTCCTAGTGCATTTCATTGTCATTATTATGAAATAATTGGCACACTCTAGATGAAACTGTGTATGTGTGCTCAGTCCTTGAAGCATAAATCTTTGTTAGACAATCTGACTGCATGCACAGTTTAATGCTATCAGTATTTTTTGCATTGTTTTTGTGAGAGGCAAGTTTCCTCAGTAGAGGATTGAATACCACGAACATTTGAGTACACGTTTTTGTTGAAGTCTCTGCACTGAGAATAGTTTGACTGACATTTTTCCAAATCACAACTTCAATGTTTTTCCCTTTTTGTAGTTAGTCATTAAAACATTGACACAAATAAGATAAAAACATACTTTCAGTCAGTTGATTAAAAGCTGTACTAAATATATATATTTTGAATGTTTATTTTTAAATTGTAGTATTGTTTCCATTTTATAGCGAGGAATAAAATTCTCTACAGTTTTGCAAGTGTGTCTTCAACAGCATTAGTGAAATGGAGAATGGAAGGGAAGCTACCACTGCCTTTTTTATATACATACCTTTTTTTGTGAGGAAAACTGCTACAGATACTCAAGAAAAAGGACCCTCTAAGAGAAACATATGAAAAGAGCAAGTACAGAAATTTTTAAGTCTTGATTACATGCAAATTCAAACAACTGTTTTAGAAAAGTGTAGCTGTATATGCCAACTCAAGTATTTTTCCCGTACAGACTTGATGAGAAAGATCATTTGTACTGTTGTTCTTTCATAGGTGAAATAATTATGAACAAAATGTGGTGGCTGGTCTATTTGGAATAAGGAGTTTTTGTCCTACATTTATAACACAAATCTAAATATGAAACTAGACCCTGACTTTAGTGTCTTTCAGGGTTTTTGTTTCTGTTTTTTTCACCCCCAAATTTGGTAGTTTTATTATCTTAAAATTCTTATTGTCATTATTGTATTTTCTTAATATTTTCTGAATGTCTGTAATATTTGCTTAACAAAAATTACTACTTTCAGCTCTAATCCAAGGATTTTTAGAGTGTGCTGAACGCTGTATTGCACTGAATCTGGTGAACCATAATTATATTGGTCTTTGCACCAGCTTGATTTTTTTTTGTTGTAAATCTGTCTATACAATGCTACATAAACTGAGTTAGACACAGGATTTCACTTGAATGAATCATAAATATTAAATGTTATTCTAAATATAGTAATATTTTAATTTTTTTTTTCTGGAGACAGTAAGTACTGAAACCCTAACATAGCACTTAATCTCATTTTTATAACACTAATTTTTTTAAAGTCACTATGAAATAAAAAAAATATGTAAAACAAGTAGTTAATTTGCTTTTACAGATTCATTTTGAAGAACTATTTTCAAGCCAGAATCCCTGTCTGCACTAGATAGATATAGCAGTAATTTATTCCAGGATGCGTTCATGAAAATAAATGTAAAAGACCTTCTCACAATGTCTTTTTCAACCTTGGAATAAGTTAAATAAAGTCCCTTAGTTGATCGTAAACCATAAACTTGTACAGCTTTGGTGATATATGTCCTGTCAAAGAGTCAGGCTCCTCAGCAGTGAAATAATTATCCTGATCAATAAAGTAAATTAGGAACAAAAGACAGAGTGTAAGAGGAAGATTCTTGGTAGGACAGTGAATTGGGTGCTGGAACTTTAGCTATTTGATCTTGCTTTTATACAAAACCTGACAAAACTAGAAATAGAAATGCCAGGATTGGCTTTTGTTGAACAAATTTTATTTCTAATCTTAAATAAATAATCATGGCCAGTCATACCCTAAAGCTCACATTCAAAAACATCCGGAAGTTTAACAGGACTTAATGTTGTGATTCTGAAATGCTGCAGCCAGCACTGACAGCCTTCATAAGCCCCTTCCAAACTTGCACTTAAAGTGCTGTGGTGTATCAGGTAGATATATCAGAGGTAAGAAGCCTATGATAGCAGAATCCTATGTCATGGTGGGTTTTTTGGATGTTCAATATCTGGTCAATAAAATTAAGGAGCCTGGAAAAAAAAAAAGTATTGCGTCAATTTGCATCCACTATAGCACCAACAGAATGACAGAAGCACAGGATCACAGAATGGTGGGGTTTGGAAGGGACCTTCGGAGTTCACCTAGTCCAACCCCCCTGACAAAGCAGGTTCACCTAGAGCGGGCTGAACAGGAACGCATACAGGGTTTTGAATATCTCCAGAGAAGAAGACTCCACAATCTCTCTGAGAAACCTGTTCCAGTGCTGTCACCCTCAAAGTAAAGAAATTTTTCCTCATGTTGAGATGGAACTTCCTGTGTTCCAGNCAACTCTCTAGCCTGTGTGTCAGCCACCCCTCCCAGTTTTGTATCATCAGCAAACTTCCTGAGGGTACACTCTGTCCCCTCATCCAGGTCATTGATGAATATATTGAACAAGACTGGGCCCAGTACCAACACCTGGGAAACACTGCTAGTTACAGACCTCCAACTAGACTCTGCGCAGCTCACAAGACCCCTCTGAGCTCTGCCATTCAGCCAGTTCTCAATCTACCTCACTGTCCACCCATGTAACCCACACTTACTAAGCTTACCTATGAGGACATTATGGGAGACAGCGTCAAAAGCCTTGCTGAAGTCAAGGAGGAGGAGCTGCCTTCTCTGCCTACAGCAAGTGCACCTTTACACCGGCTGTAAGGTTGACATAGTTGTATTTAAAGCTGGTGATTGTGAGGAAAAAGTTATACAGTTTAGTGGTAGTAGGATATTTTAAGTTATTTGACCATATACTAAGTAAATTAATCACAAACACCCAGGAAGGATCAGAGGCACATTATCACCTAACCAGTGAGAACGGAGAACACTCAAATGGCTCCTCCTACAGCCAGCCAAAGAGAACAACTAGACCACTGCTGCTGGTGTGAAACCCACCAGGATGACATAAGGACAGAAATGCTGTTTCTAGAGTACCATTTAAACTGGCCGTGGTTATTACTTACAGGGGGATAGGATTTATTATGGGATGCAAGAGCAGTTTGCCGTAAGGCAGTGATAATTTTGCGGATTTTATGGAAAGGGATTTTGTGGATGCGTGTAGTGTAGCGTGGGATCCTTATGAGAAAGACCAAAGGCGGGGAAAAGGAGGGATCCAGGTGGACTGGGGAGGAACAGGCATGGGAAAAAGCAGAGAAGAGGTGATAAAGAGGTCTGGTCATGTTTAAACAGGTTGCTGGTCTGTGAACTTGTGTGACAAAGCTCTTGTGCTTGAACTGCAGTTTGTCCTATATTCTCATTCAATCCTAATTCTATGTTCCATGAGAGTACGCTCTCTATCCTCTGTGCACATGTGTGTGAACACTTGCAAATATCCCATTGGACTAGCAGAGAAGTAGGGTGAGAGGTTTGAGTACTATCCACTATAGCTGGATCATGGGTCTGAGGGGTTTGGGAGATCTGGGGAACAGCAACTGCAGGATGCCAGGGTGTGGGTGCCAGCCACTGGATAAACTGTGTCCAACGACAGATACCTGAGAGATGCATACGTGTGTGTGCGTGTCGTGTGCATGTTGCAACTAAAAACCTCCAATCTTGCTCAGTTGGAGAGGAAAAACAGGATCAAGTCATCCATCATTGATATTTATGCGAGTCCTGTGTTTGTGTGGGTGCAGGTAAAGGCACTGCTCTCTGCCTGTCTCGGTCTGTGTGGTTGGTCATACATACGCTGTTTGTGTTGTGTGTGTGTGTGTTTGCGCCTATTGGGAATACGTGCTCAGCCTCACTGCAACCTGGAGACACAGAACTGCACCAGCCTCGCTGGGACAGGAGAAATCCCCTGGGCCCAGTCCCCAGTGGGTGTGGTTACCTGTAAAAGAATATTGGACACATGAAAGAAAGGCAGAATATAAAAATGAATGGAGTAATGATTCAAATATATTCTATAGAACAGCCAGAGCAGATCTGTGACAATATTGTTAAAATTTGGAAATGCATATTGCAGCCAAGCACTTTCATCTTGCATCTCATAGGCAGTGGAAAAACATCTTCATCTACCCCAAACAGCCGTGTAACAACATCATTCACTCTTTCCTTATGGGGTATTGACAACTTGCAGCTTGAAGAAGCCCGAAATGTGGTAAGGGCCCAGAGTCAGAGAAATGTCGGGCAGGGTAAGCGCAACAGGAGTAAAGACTTACAAGAGGCCTGCTGTCAAGTTTCAGTTTCATAGGTATGATCAACAAGTACATATCCAGTTATGATTTGTAGGAAAGTGGTCAGTGAGAATGAGTTAGAAGGCTGCTGATAAGCAAGAATGCATTCTTGTTCCCCTTGAAACTAATAGGATCAGAAGCTATCCTTAAAACAGAGAAGGTGATAAGCTTTTTGAAAATAATGACCAAAAAAGGGAGAAATAACTGAATGCAGCACTTTAGACACAGGCAACTTTTTTCCTTGATATTTCAGTGCGAAATGAAATTAAACAAGGCATGATACTAATCCTAATTCTGTAATTTTTTTTCCTAATATATGTAGGATTATGCTAAGGAGTTGAAACCTAAATGAATTAAGGAAAGTGGGTGTTCTTAAGTCTGTATATAAGAGGTTGTCATTAATAGCAAAGAATATAATTCACAGAAACATTTGTGCATTGGTATTTAAAAACAGAGATGAGGAAAACACAGCCCATCTCTAAAACAATTCTGGAAGACCAACAAAAAAAAAAAAGAATAAGTGGAATACTTGATGTTCTACATTAAAAAGCAAAATTTCTTAAATCCCTGTGTGTGTGACAGATTTATGATCATGGCATTTGCTATACTCGGGTATCTTTTTAGGTCTTGATACTTGACTGCTACCTCGTTACTGTTACTACATTGAAGCTATAGTGATTAGGAGCTTGGTGGGTAAAAGGATTACTACAGGTGCAAATAGTAAAAAAAAAAAATCCTTTTTTTGTTCCTGAATTAAAAACAAGCCACAAAAAATCCCAAACAAAGAAATTTATACTGCTGGTAATATGCTGATATCAAGTATATGATGATATACTTTTCTATGCCTGAACAGAGACTGCAGTAAGATGTTGAATGCCAAAGTCTGAATTAAAGTATTATCTGCTGACCTTCGTATTGTTAGTACCAGAAAAATATATGGTTGCAATAACTGTGCTTCAGTAAGCTAACTTGCTTATGTTCAGGCTTACTCCTGAATTGCAAATGAGAGTTGTATTGCAATGATAGGATTATAGTATTGGATTTTTCTCTGCCTGTGGATTCTTAGAAGTCAGAAGAGTAAGTATATATGGAAAAAATTACTAAAAAGCACAACGAATGGATACAAGCTGAAAACCTCACACTTTATTAAAACCAAAGAAAAAATATTTGGCCATGTGATCGCCGTAAAATTTTAAGGTTCTTATAAACAGTACATTCGGATTTGGGGTTGATTTAATTGCAACTGGTGCCATCCCTAATGCTGCACAGGGCTTTTTCCTGACTAACTAAGCCTGTTCTCTGCATTTCAGATTCAGTAAATGGTCTCGGTTAACAGAGACTCCAACACTCTTCTTTTTTTTTTTTAGTTTTAGAAGCCTTCAATCTCTCTAGGGTATTGTCTGCAGGAATTTCTTCACTCTCATGAACTGTTAAATGGTTTCACTTTTCTGGTAACGGACACAAAAAACCTAAGCTTGTGTATCTTGGAAAGTACCAACCCAGGCAAAAAAATACTATAAATGTATACTGAGGAAAGATATATCAAAACGTGATATTTCCTCAAATTCATATTTCCCACTGGGTGAAGTGTAGTTATCTGATGAATTGAAACATAGCCTTTTTCTGTGAAAAACTTGAAATATATTAACATTTTTCTTAAAACTTCATTCTATATAATCTAGAATTCCTTCTAGGAGATGTTACTACTACAAAACAGTAATGTGAAAATAAGTTAAGCTTCCCATGGAAAGGACTCTTGATACTAACCAGCAGTTGATACTAACAGTGCAGTACAGATGAGAACAATACCTATATGTCCATACTGAAGTCAAGGTCCTACTTTACTGTTCACTCTACAAATGAAGCACAGTGCCTACCTTAACAAGATGCAATTTAAACAGAGAGTTGAATTAGCCTTTGGTAAACTAGAAGATAAATGATAGCTCTTTCTCATTCCTTTACTCTGAGCAGCTATTTTATAAGACTGGAACTATAAATGCTAGCTGATTGAAAGATGTTTAACTCCTGATAGATAAAACTCAGAACCTCTCCCTACTTAGACTATAGCAAGTTTTGCAGGTCCATTTTATTGTAAGGTTTCAACTCATTCTGAAACTTTGTTATAATTGTTCCACTTGTGTCATTGTAGAGTGTGAATGTGAGATTTCAATATATGAAAGGTTAGGCTTTAGCTCTTGCACTGAACAATGCAATCATTAACTTTAATCAGTAACAGACTTCTAAGCTTGTGTTTATAGTGCCAGACAGGGACACAAAGCTGGTAGATGATAGTGTTCTACACTATAATTTAGGCAAAGTATTTTTCCAGTGATTTTGTGAAGAACACATCCATAAGCTACGATTATTATTACTTGTGGGTACTTTTGTTTTTTGGTGAAATCACTTTCTCTTCTGTAAGAAATAAAACAAATGTTGTATTTATGGAGTAGAAACACCAAATATGCAGGTCTATGCAGGTTTTTCTGTTTTTGGAAAAGTAGATGCTGGCAAGTCTTGAATGCGTCTTCGCTTAAACAAGGTACTTTAAATATTCTTATCTCCTTTGGAGAAGAGATCACCAGGAAGTCCATTGAGTCTGTTTTGTATTTAGAAGATTTTTGTCCAGAACCAATCTTTGCTTCTCTGGAAATAATCTAAGGTAAGTATTAACAAAACAAATTAACATCTTTAGTATTAGCCACAAGTTCCTCAAAGGAACGGTATTAAAAATCAAACAGCAGTAGATCTGGGTAGGAATTTGCAGATAAAACATAAATGTCAGAAAAGATGGATGATAAATAACAGGGCTGAAGCATCCTCCCTATTTACCCCAGCTTCACAAAATGGTATTGAGAAAGTGGTGGAAGTGCTGCGGAAGATTTCTAGGGCTGATGTTCCAAGGGTGTCAATGGGTCCTCAACACATTTGCATTTGGGAGCAGGGGGAAGTACAGCTTAGTTCCGTGCATCATAAGCAGATCTTGCTGAATGGTGAAAGATGCATCCTAGTCTTCCATCCCTACCCTAGACCCAGAATTACAGTTGCTATAGGGGTTTCTTGCCTGTTGCTGAAATCGGTCTCTTCAGAATAATGCATTGTATGATATTAATTTTCTTCTGTAGTAACTTCTTTGTGTCTGATATTGAATATACTTTCTTAGTGAGAGAATAGGAGAATGTTTTCCGCATAAGCTCATACAACATATCTTGTTGATATTAACTACTTCTATTAAAAAAAATTAAATAACTCCATGAAATACAATTTATGATAAAAGATGGGTTATCTCAAAGGTAGAACCTTTTTTTTTTTCTTTTCTGAATGATATACCACTTGTCCTTTTTTGTTTTCTCCACCTCTTAATGTGAAGCTGAACTACCAGCCATACAAAAATGAAAGCTATGACTTTGTAAAATGCTCAGGAGTGCTATGGCAGTGGTTATTAAAGGACTTGAATGATACAAGAAAAGTTACGTTTACTATCTGTCTGTGTGGTTAGTTAGGGAGCTACTGTGGAACTGCAATGCATCAGTTGTATGGACGTAGAAGGGGATGAAGGCTGTGCAAGAACAGAGCTAAGAAGCCTAAAACATCTACAGGAACAATTCATTATAGGTCACATTATTTGATGGGGCATCCCAGAGGTACAGGTATGCTCAGCACACATGATAAAGGTATCAGAATGTATTAAAATTGAGTTTTTTGATTGATTATAGCTTTAATGGTCTTTTACATGATAATTACTCTGGGCATTATATCTTTGAAGATTTCCTCTACCTCCTTCCTTTCGTTTTTTTTTTTTTTTTTTTTTTTTTTTTTTTTTTTTTTTTTTTTTTTTTTTTTTTTTTTTTTTTTTTTTTTTTTTTTTTAATTAATNTTGTTGTTGTTTTTTGGGTTTTTTTTGTTTTTTTTAAATTATGTAAATAGACAATTTTGGTCTTTTTTTTGCTTTGTGTTGCACTGTCTCCCACCATGCCTCACTTCAGAAGCCTAATGGTGTTGCTGGTTACACTCCTTGTAGTGAGATAACGTTTATACAGGACATGTAGGATATGAGCATGCTTCTGATCTATATGCAATCTTGACAAAATAGCTACATTTTTCACCTGTGATCAAAATGACCTAATTAAAAATGTCAGCAACAGCAGGGGGTTTGAATGGCTGGTGGAACAGTTTTATGTTTGGTTCCAGTAATTCCTCCAGAATAATTATTTGTCTGATCAGCAGAATGGAACGAAGGAGGGAAAGTAAATGCCAAGTATTCTGCCTTTTCCACATATTTCCACAGTGAAAGCATGCAGCGTTTTTTGTACTCTTTGACTCTATCAAAACAAGCAGCCAGATGGCAGTTGGTCCATGTTAACTTGAGAGGGGAGCAGCAGAGGTCAGCTTGCAGTGTCTGAAAGCTTCCTTTCTGTGCAAGAATAAAAATAAATAAATAAATAAATACAGAAAGGAAAAAAAGCAAGCAAGCAAACAAGCAAGCACTGGTTAGCTATTTTAAAAAAGGTTTCCGCAGTGACGCTAACACTTGTTTTGCTGGCAACGACAAATAAAAATTGGGAAGATGCTTGGACTAAGGGAACCGTGGCATGCAAACTAAACTTTGGCATTGTTCCTGCCAGATTTTCTAAAGAACTGTATAGGAGAGTGTAGATAATAGATTTTTTGATTATAGTTTCGAACAAATGTTTAGAGCTATGTGTTCACATAGAAATTCACTAGACCGTGTTCATAAAAGTAATCTTTTTATATTGGGGTAGAGGGAAACAGTTATACACTTCTTTTTGTTCTCTCACTATTGAGACTTTTCTCTTGGGCAGTAGGAGATATCTCTTTCTCTTTCCTGAATGGCTTCCAGGTTTCTACTACATAATGGTTTTACATTGGTTTTACAGACATGGTTGTCTTTCTCGGGGAGCTTAGTCACAGTCTTTGATCCTGAACTGAGGGAATGTATTGACTCTTACAGGTTAGGAACAATTGCAGCTGAAATTTGTACTGGACAAGCCCTCTCCGATGTAGAGCGTATGACCTGTTGATTTACTAATGATGCTGAAACTCTCATTCACAGTAGTTCTTGTATTGTAATGGACGATACATTTTGGTTCACGTTACTCAAAACAAAGTTAGTGTGCTTATCTACATACATGTGCGTGTGTGTTTGAGAAACTGTTTCCCAGTCTTAGGCTTTTCCTTGCTTTGTTGATAGTTCTGCGTTTTACACCTGGTAATTGTTAAGGTGATTTCATGACTGAGATGCACAAATGTGCAATGTGCTTTTTGTAGTTTTTATTTTGCTTTTAATGAAGGAGTGGGACACGTCATCAGTTTGGGTTCTATTTAATTTATTTCCAAGGGCGTATTTAAGTAATAAATTTGTCTTGTTACATAGTGCAATCCAGCAATAACCTGGAATTGTCTCCATTGCTGATATGCAGTAGCTATTAAAACTATAATAATGATGTAAAAACATTTTTTATCTGTTTTTTTTTCTGGACTTCTTTGTCACCTTTGTACCAGCTAATATTTTGTCAGCTTGACTGCTGGTATTCCCAGTGTGCAGGTCTTCCACAAATGGAACCAGGCTTCCTACTGCCACTTAGTTTGATAGAAGAACACCATGATCTACTTGTGACAGCAGTCATCCCTAGAAAAATGAAACAAGCACCAACTCCTTGGTTGGTGCAGCCATGCAACTTCATCTCTTGTCAAGAGCTTACTGCAGTGTGTCAGCTCCAGATTTGGACCTTAATAAGGTATAGAAACAGATATTCTCTCTAGAGTTACTGTCATTTCATTCTTGAGATTGCAGCAAATGTCCTGAGTTTCATGTCCGTACTGATGGGATTGCATGTTAAGAAAGCCACTAAAGTTTCGTAAAATGAGCACCCTGATTTTGTCAGTTGCCTGCAAGAGTAATTCGTGTCGGCTTTTTCATCTGTCTTTCTAAATGCGGAAAGGTCACTGAAATTAACCATTTTGATGTGAAATGTTGCTTTTTAATCTATCAACAGCTAGGGAAGGCTGAATGCTATTTTTCATATTTCACAAGGCACAATCACAGCTGTCATATGTTATGCAGTAACATGCCTACCTTTTACAAAAAGGATCAGAATATCTTGGAAGAAGATCTGGACTTTTTAAAAAATGAGATAATTTGAAATAATATTGAATATCTTTCAAGCAGAGGTTTGGCACTCATCAACCTTGAGAAATCATGCCCTTTGTAGGTCATGCATGTATATGGCTTTAACTTTGGTGACTGTCTTGCTGGGAAACTGAATAAAAACTTCAACATGCTGCTACATGAATGATCCACCTGCTTAAAAGGTGGGAGCCGTCTTTCATAAGGCAGGAAAGAGTCAAGGCAAAAGGGGAAGCCTACACTTACTCCCTGAAGTGTTGATGTCGCAGTGGATGGAAGAGTTAGGAGAAATAGATGATGATGTAGACCGCTATTGAAGAACTGTGCAAAAGAACAGCTACGCTATTTCCATACACTAATTATGCAGCTGGAGGTTACGTCAAGAAGCATTTGTTGATTCCACAAACCTCCCTGTTTGTGACTGTGGATGCTCCTTTTAAGATTCTGGAAGCTAACTTTTTAGCTGTATTCTAATAGCATTTAGGGTGCTTTTTTACATGATAGGTTGAGCTTTCTGTCTTCTGAGTTGGATGCAGTTTATGTCCCTATGTGTGACTTTTAGGAAGGTGATTTTGTGTGTGTAGAGAGAGGCCTGTTATTTTTGTGAATGAACGCGCTAAGGTAAGCCTGCAAAAGGTGAGTGAAAGGACTGTCTAATATATAAGTAGTAAAAGGATACCTGCCCCATTTGAGATTTTCATTTCTCAAGCATTTCATAGGTACATCAGAAAAATATAATGTATCTAGATAATCATATATCAGAGCGTATCCATAAGGGGTTACTTGAAAACATTTTTTCTCCCCTTTTTCTTAAAAAAATATTTCTCGTATTTCTAACAATTGTAGTCCTTTGTAAAACTCAAAAGCTTTGCACATGTATCTGAATGGAGGTGACTCCATTTGGTATACCTGATGTTAAATAAGGTTTTGCCATGACAGGTTTCTGTTAAATTCTTCAGTCTTTGAGGTGAAGTCACATATTGTTGCTCGTTAGATAAGATTCCTTACTCAATGTCTGCTCCTTTGGCACTTTTCACTGAAGTCTTTTAAAAAAACAAAGAAAAAGTAGACAATCAATTTGCAAATGCAATCGCAGATCATCCTATATTTCCTTCACATGTACATACATGCAGAAACTTGCAGATAATGGAAAGGTGTTTCTTAAAGTTGCTGAGTCTTTCTCAATTTTTGCTCCTCCACTGCCAGGCAAGCAATTTATCATTCTACCAGACCTGTTTTTAACTATTTTCTTTCACTTGACTAACAGCCTTGCAGTAACATAAATATTGCAAGACCACTTCGTAACTACTGAACTTTTGAATGAACACAGATTTTGACAAGAGTTCTTTAATTGCCCAGGACCAAATGGTAGACTGCTAATCTTTACATGAACTTTATTCTAATCGTTCCCAAGGAAGCTTGTACATGAAAACCTTTGCCTCTCTGCTTAGACTGAACCGGAGGGCTGTTCTTAATATAAAATTGAGCAAAGTGTCCTCATATTCTGAAGTGGTGGAATACCAGAGGTGGCACTCTGACACCAGGAGATTATGTAGATGTCATTTTCACGTATTTTGATATCAGTAGGGTTTTTTTTGTTTGGTTGTTTTGTGGGCTCTTGTGCAATAGTACTTTACCATTTATACTGGTAGTTTAGGAGGTAACTAATTGTTTAATTTCAGTTGTCTCACTAAGGACTTCCTGTCTTACTGTTGCAAAAGCTACTGGCATGTAAACATATAGCTTGTGAAATGGAGACATACATGTTCCTTCCACTGGCAGTGGAAGGGTGTATTTTCACAGGAAATTGTTGTTCCATAATTGTGCTGTAGTTCTTCAACCACTTAGAGAGATGAACCACAGTCAATAACATTATAATCTTTATATCTTCATATATCGTGAAAACACGGACATTTGCAAATAATCTTTTTTAGGAAAGTGTAAGGGATGATGTGTTACATGGCAGTTTCCTTGAAACATGAGGAATATTAAGTAAAATTGCATGGGAGAGATTTAGAAGGTTAACCCCTTGCTTACATGAATTATTCTGCCTAAGACAGACATAGGTAAAGTAATTCCTATTCCCAGTTTCTTTCCTTTCCCTTGTCATCCCATCTTTGTCTGCACTACATCGGAGGCAATATCCTTTCATTTTTTTTTGTTTTCCTGGCTTGAAAATTTGTCTATCCATTCTCAGTCTCATTTCTGTGAAATAAAATGATTTTAAGAAAAAACACCAAACAGAGTCTTCTGTCAAGTGAATGGTAAAACTGATATGATAGAGCAGCAACCACCAGTGTGTTGTGGAGAGATAGCTAGGATGACAATCATTTAACACAGATCTGTTGTAACTACAATCCAGGTAACCATGCCCTTGGGTAGGATTATCCATTTAATTTAAAATATCTGGAAGGTAACTTCCCAGAGATACTTCAGCAGTGCTACTCCTGCTGTGAGGCCCTTTGCTCCCTAATGGTGTCACCTGCTTCCTAAATGTCAATGCAGTGTTTGACTGCTGCCTGTTCTTTGATTCTGTACTGCATTACTCTATAAAAGCTAAAGGTTACTGTTCTACTGGTGGAAAGCGTCTGAATGATTTGCAAGAGCAAAGCTAAAATCATAAAAGAAAGGAACTCAATAGATCAGGGGATGCCCTAAGACATACTGATATAAAATAAATCAAAAAAAATGTTCCAGCCCCTGCTCCCCCTCTCCGTCAGCATAAAGGTTGGGAAAAATAAGGGTAACAACAAAGAAACCGTTTTTGTGTGAGACACATGGCATTTTAGGTGTTTTGAAGATACAATTAAGTATTCTTATGGCAGGATATCACTTTCTGCAACTTTTCTAAGTCTTGTAGTTAAATTACTGGTACGGAATATTAGTTTTTGGCAGATAGCTAAATATTTTGTGTGTGTGTGTGTGTGTTTTGGTTTGGTGGTTTTTTTGGTTTTTTGCTTGTTTGTTTGTTTTTCAGCCTAAATCCTTTAGGTTATTGCACAGCAGATGCAAGTTCTTTGAATCCAGTGAGCTAGCTATTTATAGAGCTGAATAGCAAACTTTAATGCACAAATTAGCTGAGGCACTAAGAACAGTTTCAGCAGCTACTTTAGTGCCTGCATGTCTGATTATGGCAAAAGAAAACGCACTTCAAACTATGCAACAAGCCACCGTATGGAATAATAGCTGTAGGGAACTGCAAGGGAAATGGTGTTACATATCTGAAGTTTTCTTTTCAGCTCATTTATATTAAGCTGTAATTCCCTGAGGAGTCAGGAGCTAGAACTGGGGTGTCTGGTATAGATCTGAGGCAAAGTTGCTGGGGCCTTAAGGGAAGAACAGTTGTTCCTTGTGAAAGGTAGTGAAATATCAATATTGAATATTCAAATTTCAATATTGGATGAACAGAAAGAAGTTGGCTTCCTTGCCTCTGGTCATCTGTATCAGTAGCAGTTAAGGTATTGTACTAACTATGCATCCATAAATGTTGGCTTTAAAACCTTTCCTTGGAAGCCATATTTTGAAGTTCCATATGAAACTTACAAATTATTGAAAGAAGAATAAAAGAAACCCTTTAACTACTTAAGTCTAGAGTAATTTAATTGGCAGCTTTGAACAGGTGAGATATTTCCTGCATGTATCCTCATGATTAAAGAAGGAAAGAAAAAAGAATACTGCTATCCTTTAAATTTCCCCATTATCTTCTATTGCTTTAATATTATACACAATTGTTTAGAGCATACAAAAGTACTGCGTCATCTTTTATTCTGTAAACATATAAATGGCTGTGGACGGCCTGGCATGGACATCGTTAATACAGGAAGTTGCATCTAAGTGTCAATTTTTGATTCTAAATTCTCTGCTGTACGTGGGATTTCGGTGGCATTTTTTTCGGGTACTGTGTACAGATTGTCTGTCTGTCAAGCTGAGTTTCCTTCCACAAAGTCCCTCTGTATACTTTAATGAATACTTAATAAGGCAAATCATGCAATGTCTGACAGGTTACCTGTCCTGCGATAATCTGTGCAAGCCAGCTCCTTGTTTCTCTTCTTTTGCTCATTTGCTATTCTGTCTCAGTGGTTGAACACAAACCTCCCTTGCCACTGCAGCTTAAATGTAGCCACTCACTTTAATGATCTGACTAATGCTCAGGTACAACAAACATGAGGATAAACATCCTCTGCCAAGAGAATGTCCATCAGCATCTATTGTACATAGATGTGAGCTAAGCAGTGGCTGATTTCTTTGCTGCCCAGCGCTCTGCACCGGCAAAATTGTGCCCGTGACAGTCAGTGCGTGCCCTATGCCTTTTACATGCCATGCTAAAGTCAGAGGCAAGACTCTTTAGCCTAACCGATATCTAGTTATTACACAGTCTTCTCATATTTTAAGATTGTTTCACCCTTTCCCTTCTTTTTGATTTGTATTCTTCCTAGAAACAGTACCTTGCAAGGCTGATGGCCACGGATGAAATGCAGTGTTTGATTTCTCCCAACATCTGACATTCTGTGCAAATGCCAGTGTGCCTACTTGAGTTCACTCAAGAATGTACATTCTCTCTTCCCTCCCCCTGCCCCGAATATGCAGGATGATATTTAAGAAAACATAGTTTTTATATTAAGTGAACTTATGGGTGATTAAGAGCAAACAGAATGTCAAGAAAAGGTTATGGACTAAAATGTTCCTCATTGTTATTCAACATTTTTTCAGTAAATTCCTCTATCATGTTCCAGTAAAAACAGCCCGCTGCATAAAACTTGATTTCCAACATTCTTTGTGTCAGTTTTTCCTGAAAACAATAAAAATATTTATTCTTGGTTTGTTTATTCCTTAAAGAAAACTAGTTTACCTGAAGCCTGCTATTCACTTTTTAGATAAATTAACGGTGTTTTGCCCTAGATCTTGAACCTCTGCATCAGTCAGAGCAATGGGTGTCCCAGTCTCTGTCACCAGGCTGAAAAATCTGTATTTGGTCACCTGGAAGAATCTTCCCAATAGTTACAAAGGCAATCTGTAGAATATAACCATTACCTTCTCAAGAAGAGAGAGTTAATTTTTTTCCCTGGGAAATCATACAATGTAGCAGCACTGCAGATTTTGATAGTTACAGGTGGAATTTTACACAGTATAAGAAACCTATTAAAACTTTTCTTATAGTGAAGGTACATAATCTAACTAACATGATTTATTGGTTAGCCTTCATTCACAGGAACAGTCCTGCTTCCACCATCCTCCCTCTTTGGGAACTGTGTGCTCCTGCTCTGCCTCTTACGCCAGCTCTAGTGCTTGTCTGATCCAATGGCGAGTTGCTGTAAGACACAAAAGGGAAGAAAAGTATTTCTTTTTTGTAGGATTAATTCTCCATCATTTAGCTTGCCATACAGTCAGCTTGGTATTTATGCAAGTGTGAAGAAAATGGGGTGAGTTCCTGGTGGGGGTCTGGGACTGGGACGGCAAGCGGGCAGGACCATCACTTCACACAGAAGATGCCTGCTGGATTGGTTTGGTGGTACTGTGAAACAGCACCTCTGTGTGGAGTCTTTCTCTTGACATTTGTCAACAACAAAATCTTTCATCATAAATTAACTTTGATTAATCCACAGATTATGCTTATTTTTTTCTTAATGTTTTGGTATTGCATCCTCAGAAGTTGTTAATTTAATATTGGTCAACAAATGCAGTGATCTGGGGGAGGTTTAGATTAGATATTAGGAAAAATTTCTTCACAGAAAGGGTTATCAAGCATTGGAACAGGCTGCCCAGGGAAGTGGTGGAATTACCATCCCTGGGGGTATTTAAAAGACAGGTAGACGTGGTCCCTGGGGACATGGTTTGGTGGTGGTTTTGGTGGTGATGTGTTGATGGCTGGACTCAATGATCTTGAAGTTCCCTTCCAACCTAGGCGATTCTATCTGGGTTGATACATGCAGAATTTTCCTAAACAGTGAAATTTTAAAAGTTACATCTCCTGAAGTTAATCAGGAGTACCAAGCAGAATAGTAGTAGCAATTCCATTTCATATAAACTAAAAGACACATTTTCTTCCCCAGCTAAATTAAAATCACTTGAGTTTTGTTTTCAAAATGGAAAAATATCCTTTCAGTAGTGGTTACTCTGTCTTGCCTGCCTCACTTTTCATGCAAAGTCTCAGTTTACAACATAGAAAATTCAAACTGATGAGGTTAATATCCTGCAAGAAAAAAAAAAAAAAAAAAAAAACAAACATTTGAAACTACAGAGTAATAACACAAAAAATTTGTGAATTTTAATAAACCATGTTTAGAGACTAAAAGTTAAAAAAGAAACTAATTTTATCCTACTTATTACCAGAAAAGGATAATAGATACAAATACAGGACTTCAGAGAGAACGAAATTACCTGGTGATCACCCATTGAAACCTGTTGTGGGAAGGAACTCGAATCAATATCGCAATAGATTACATGGAAATACACGAAGCAGAAGCTTAGAGATTGTAATGAACTTTTCTGCCATGTGCACAAATATAAGTTCACATGTATCATGCTGCTGACATTAGCTCACAGCGTATTATTCTGTCTGCTGCTCTCCCAATGGTCCTTTTATAACCTCTATGTTAATTTTATTGTCTCTGCTCTCAGAGCAGTGATTATCTCCTATATTTATATGGCTTTTACCATGTGTTAAAATCTGGCTTAATAGGTAGAGATCTTAATACAGCTAGAAAATAATTCTGGTGTTTAAAGGGTTTGGGTATGGAACTGGATGCTCAGACATTCCCAAAGCCCCACTGTTACACATGATGGCTCTGGGAACACCATTGCATCAAATCCCGTAGGCAGCTGTCCAGACCTTGATGCCTATGCAGATTATGTAAGTGAACACATGCTGGTTTTATCCTAAATCAGAAATCAATGACCTCTACATCAGCTTAAGAAAAGAACTTTACAAAACCTCAGTAGAGAGACATAAACATGATTTTTTTTTTGTTAGTTAATTACAAAAAGACTTGCTGAATCTTGGCACTAGATATTAGATTTTTGTTTTATTGAATAATCTCAGCACTTATTCTAACTTCCCCATTTTGCCAAAGACCTAGGTTATTTCTTGGCAAACAATACATTACTCAAGCAAAAATGCTACATGCTACTCCAAAAAAAAGAAACCTTAAAAATTTTCTTCAAAATCATCTTATAGTGAACTACAAATCACAGTTTTTTGTCCTTTTATCCTTGTTTTGTAAGCAATTAAAATGCATGTTTGTTTACTTGAATGTTTTCTCAATAATTAAGCTAAAGGAAAAAAGATTGTGTTTTATTTTACTTTGATCAAGCGATAGACTTAATTGCTTGCCAAATGGACTGATATGGCATTGCAATTTAAAAGGAAGATTATGAATGGGGCTTTGCCTAGTATCTTCTGGGAAATGTTCTGAAAAAAATAAGCCTCGTAGTTTGTGTCTTGTTAACGGTTTGTTTTTAAGAGCAACTTTTGTGAACCCCTGTGATTAAACTATGCCTAGATAGAGGTAATACCACTAATAGAGAGCAGCTGGGCTTGCTATACATGCAGCTTTCTTCTTGTGGATAGATTATAAACTTTGCCCTGTGGCTGGTTCTGCTCCAGTAAATGCAGATACTTTAGTTAGCAATGGAGTTTTCATCTTCTCTTTGCTGAAGCCCATATATCCTGATGAGAGGAAAAACTTGTTTTGTTGCTGTATATTGCATAAAACAGTTGGAGTTTTATGTAAAAGATAATGCTAAGTTTTCCCAAGGGAAGGGAGGGAAGAAGAGGTTTCGGGAAGGAGAGAAGGGGCTCCTTTATAACCGTCTGGCGTAACGTGATTTGCTCAATGATGTAGCTGTTCTGTCCTGTACTGTTTTTCAGGATTGCAGGTGCAAGATGTCTCAGAATCTGGTGGCACGCATGCTGTGATATAGCTCTGTGTCCCCACTGTTTTGTTCAGCACTTGTTGGCTCTAAAACTTTTTATTGCAACATATGGCTGTCTGATGTTAGCATTTCACCGTGGACAACGTAATGAACTTCCAGCAGTCTATTGCTCCCATAAGCCTCATGCTAGCTGAACAGTGGTGAACTTACCTGGTAAATATAGCGCTTTTTCAGAAGAGCTTGACATGAATGTCTGGAATGTGAACAAGGACCCTCTCCACCCTCCCTTCCCTAATTCAAACTGCAAAATCTGAGGTTTTGCTCAAACTCTACTTAGGTTCTGGCTTTTGCTTTTCAAAATATTACTACTTTTTTTTAAATATCTAGGTTTTGATTGCCTTGCTATCCCTTCACCAGAGTAGCAGAAGACCTCCTCCGTGGTTTTGGTTTCTTTTCTTAACTCAGCTGGTGAGGTAAAGGAGCACAAATTGAAATTTTGAAGTTGTGGTCAAATGCCTTAATGATAAGCAGCCCTTTTTTGTTGTTGTTTTAATCCATGTTAAGTCACAAATTTTTACTAGCTTTTGTGTGAAATGATAAACCGTTTCTTCTTTCTTTGATCTATTCTACTTTCACGACTTCCTATATTTATGAGCTACATTAAATATTTTGACAAATTGATAGTGTTTAAAATTGTTGCCAGCTGCAGGCAAACACTAAAGATTTTGGAAGTTTAATAAACTATGGAACCTGCATGGCTACATGCATTTTTTAAGGGTGAAAATACCACTTTTGTTTAGGAGTGTAATTTTTGAAATTCATCATCTATTTTTGGAAAGAGTAACAGTTCAATGGATGAACTGAAATCTGAAGAAAAATCATGGTGATATATCTAAGTGGAAATGAGCTGTTTATATAGAATTGTAGAACTCTGTATATTTATGGAAATAGATCAGAATGTACCCATTGGTTAACTCCTTTGAGCAATTGGTGTTTTGGAGGAATGTTATCATGTACTGCCTGGGTTAGGAAAATGACCTGAAATTTTAATTATTTCAGAGATGCTGTCATGCTTTAAAGCCAGTAGTGGTGTATAGTGTGTCTTTTTGATAGTATTAAAGTAAAGGGTAATTCACAGTTGCTTTCACATTAAGCTACAGCTTTCAGCCATTTCTTTAATCCTTTAGAAAATTAAAAATGAGATTGTTAGAAATATTCCAATGCATGCAAGAGATTAGCCACTCAGAAGAAACGTTTAGAGGACAATCCCCCCACTCCTTGCCTGGCATTTTCTTAAGACTCAGTCTTCCAGGACAATAGTCAGAAATTCAGAATAATATTGTTTGATATTTTAGCCAGATAGGACTAAAACATTTCACCTGTCCATTAAGGCCAGTCCTTATTGTGTAGTCACCATGTTTTATATGTTTGTGTTCATAAATTCATTGATCTCAAACACTATGGGGTATTTTGTTATTGCCACTTCTCCTGGATGCCTGTTCTGGTACCCGCATACTCTGATGGTTAGTGGTATGAAAACTTCTATGTTAAATTCATTCTTGGCTGGTTTTTGTTTTGTCCTATGATTGAGCAACTTGAATTCTAGGTATATTTAGAGACAATATTTACATCCTGTTTCTGCTCATCATGGGTAGTGCTTGTAAAGCTTAAGTGACATTGATGTTTCTAATATGGCACAAATTTAAAACCCAGGAAAATACAGTGTTTAGTCAGACTGTAAACACTGAATTAAACTAACTGCTTGATGGCTGATTTCAGCCATATAACAACTTTGCTCTGAACCCATGAAAATCATTAGGTGCAACTTGAGTACTGGAGGGAAATCTAAGGATGCAGTTCAACGATGTCAAAATTTTTAAGTATAACAGCCTAAGTAGTTGCTATGAAAAGGTCATAGAGCTGCAAGCATTATGAGTGAACAGATTGCCTGGACTACTCTGGACCATTTATATTGTGTAGGTAATAAAAAAGACAGTGGAAACTACTGCTTGAGTACCTTCTTAGGTCCCTAGTCAAAGGACAACATTAATATTGATTCCAATGGCAGAAGAAGAGTATTCAGTTCTGAAAGTGCTTTGTCATCTTGGTATCTTGCAATATGTATGAGTTTTAGGGAGTGATGTCTATTGTAATAAAGATTATTTATTTTTATGTTAACTGTGTGCTAATGTCTATTAGTAGTGCTGGTCTAAGGAACAACTGAGAAACCACAGCTGCTGGTTCCCCTTTCTAGTGACTTGAAGTGCTGGATAGAACATTTGTGGTCAACTGAAGCAGCCAAGCTATTATGTTTCTTATTTCTGTTAGAGAAGCAGTCACTGGAATGATTAGGAAATACCATGTCCTGCCAAATCTGAGCTGGATACAGCAGGTATTGCTCAACAGATAGTCTAGGGGTTCTGAGGAAAGACTGGGGTGATGGAAAGGCTTTGTCCTCGCTTCCTCCATATAGCAAAAGTAATTTATAAATGATGAAGAGCATGAGGAAGACATATTAAATGAATAATCTAGTATAGTTTTTAAACTTTTGCCATAGTCTGTTTAGCTTACTAGAGAGACAACGGGGAATACAATGGCACTACCTTATACTTGACTGTACTTGTCAGAGCATGAACAGCCTCTTCTTCTGCACCATGTTTTTTTGGCTGTCTGGTCCCCAGACCAAATTTGATATGGCATCTGTATAGCCTTGACATAGTGAGCTGTCTGAGCAAGAGGTTTCCAAAACCTCGACAGGCATTTGTCCCCTTCACTTGGGTGATGATTTTAAGCTCAGGCTCTCACCATTGGGATCTGCCTGAGCAATGGTGAAGTTCTGCCTGTGCCTGGCTGTGTGTCTGGCCACACCTTGGCTTCCTGGCTGGCCTTAGACTTGCCTCCTCACCATGGACTTCTCTGGAGATCTGTGGTCTTCAGCTGAACTTCATTACCATCCTCAGGCTCGCTCTGCTCAGCTTCTGTGAGTACCGTGAGTCTGTGCCCTTGCCAATGACGGTGCTGCCCTAGCAGGCACGCTGTCACCCACAGCTGCCAGCTCACCTCCCTTTACTGAGGAAATCCTTCCTCCTACTCCGTTCTGATAGCTGTCAATACATTTTTTTAGCTTAAAGATTCCCAATTTGCAGACATGTTGGGGTGATTTGCAAAACAAAGGATTTTTTAATAGCATAGTTTTTCTTCTGTGTTTTATAGTTTTACACGAGAAAATTACTGATAAAACAAGTCTGTTCCATCCCCTGATATTTGAGGTGAAAGTGTGTGGTGTCTGATCCTCTTCCAGTCATTGAATCAGGCTGTGTGATGGGTACAACACTGTTCTTTTTTTCTTAAACCTTCTGAAGAGTATTGGCTAGCAAAGGAATGCATGGTAGAATATGGATGTGCTTCCAATTATCCTGATGGACTACAGTTCTCCACAAAATCATTAAGGTAATCATGCGTGCTGATGACTGTGCCCTTGAAGCAGACGTAGCAAAACATGCATCTGATAGTGAATAAATTGGCATAACAAGGAGAGAGCTAGCACTCAATTTATATACTGGTCTTTGTGATGTTAATTGTACATAGATGCATAATTATAGCTGGAGCACAGAGGGTTAAAGGCACCTGCAGATTAGGCCATTTTGCCAGCTCCTTATTCAGCGACACTCTGTCATATAAGGCATTGACAAATCCAGAACCAACGTCTCTGATTAATGTTCAGACAAAATTTGGATTCAGTGTTAACTTGAACATGAGTCCTCTGTTTAGGTACCAACCTTGCCTTTGCTGCTGATGTATATATATGGCTTTTGACTGTGTTCAGACTGCATGCTATCTTTTGTATAATGTGGCAAGGTATGTAACAATGTAACAATAACATTTTGGAGTGCTGCAGGATACTAAGAATTGAAATCCTGACAGTCACAGAACGGCGTTGGTAGGCTGGACATGTATCGGGAATGAAAGACATCAGAATGCTGAAGTGACTTTTCTCATGCTGAGGCTGAAGTGATGCACTGAGTAGCACGAGACTGAAATCAATAGCTGGGAAACCGTAGACAGCAGAGTAGCACACAGTCATTTCAGTTAGTGGGGCTCAGCTGGGGAAGTAAAAGGCAGATCTAAGGGGACAGGATGGGAATCAGTGTTTTCTGGGGGTGGGATGAGAATCAGAGATTTCAGGATTGGTTGCTAAAAACTCTCATTTACCTATTCATAAATTGGACGTGACATTTGTGCATGAAAGAGAATATTCTCAGTCGGGTCATTTCTGATTAATGAAGTGCTACCACAACCATTGCTGTACTAAGTGGTACCGTGTCAGTAAAACACAAGACTAGCTACAGGCCGGCAGAGAGTCTTCAGTGCCAGTGGTGATAGTATAGCCCTGTAATCCGCTGTATAGACCTGACCCTGTTTCAATTAGACCTAATTAGTGGCCTCCTCCATGCATTCAAACCAAAGACGTCTTGGTTTAGCTACTCTGTTTTCAGCACGTGGCGTAGTTATTTGCCTTTGCTTAAAGCAAACCTTATTGCTTTGTAGTATCTCTATGTCTTTCATGTCCTTGTACAAAACATTGTTCTAGTCCAAAAGGTACCTGTAGAAAATAGTATTATAGGAATGTAAGTCAGTGTGCCATGTAGATCATCAAATCAAAGACTTAGATTTCACAAAGGCCTACAAAACCGTCATGGTATCTAACAGTGAACCTGGAATGGGTACTTAAAGTTTACATATGCACCTTGAGGTGTCAAGGCACTCACCAAAGGTTGCTTAGTGTTGTTAAATACATTTTTCAGACGACATAGGGAAGCGTGTGGATATGCAGAATATAAGGGCTATGTAGATACTTGGAATGTAAGGACATTTGTTTTGTGGGCATATCTGGTTTATGGGCATATCTGATTAACAGATATTCAACATGAAAAAAAAGACTAGAGACAGTAACAGTAATAACCCCACCTAGATACACACACACTAAGTCAGAGGAGATAAGGGGGACCAAAGACCAGATGTCTCAGTTCACAGATTAAGGAAACACAACTGAAGGAACAACTCAAAGCCTTGGAGATGCTCAACCAACATTTTGTAATTCATAAGTGGGGCAAGTTTATAGATGAGATATTTGAGGAGGTTTGTGCGGTTATGTGAATCTTATCATAGGATGTTATAGAGGCAATGTGGGAACGTACAAAATTTATTCTGTGATTTTTAGGGCAGGAGCCATAGGCAGGGAAAGGGAGGGATCCAGGTGGGTGGGAGGAAGAAAAAGCATGAGTAAATGGAAATGAGGAGGACAAAAAGAGGCAGTCATGTTATAACTTGCTTGCTGCTTGCCATGTTTGTCTGTCTGAGCTCTGTGCCTGATCACTGTAGTCTGTCCTAGCTTCTTAAACTCTACTCCTAACGCTTTCTGTGTGACCTTGCTGTCTGTGTGGAGGTGCGTCACTAGCACGCTTCAAGCTGGACTAGCTGACAAGTGGGAGGAGATCAGAACCTTGAAAGACCCAAGATTAGACCTGGTTAGACCTGGGACCAATGTTAAAAAGGGCCATGGGTTTGGGTACAGATTCTGGGTCAACCTATGGGTTTGTTCTTGGGACCTGCAAATGTAGGAGTGACTGCAAATGAAGAGTGAAGTCGTGTGTGTCCACTGGTCAGCTGAAGAGGGGGAACAGGACCAGGCTGTGTTTTTCATGTCTCTGGAAGTGCTGTTGGTGGCCATCAAAGGCACTGCTCAGTTTGTGAATGGCTGTCTGCATTTTGCTTGTGCATGTTGGGAATACATTCTCAGCCTCACTACTGACTGGACCTAAAAAGATGACAACAAACAGGCTGGAGAAGAAAATAGCTTTGACCTTGAAGTCTACCATACACAGGTTCCCTTAGCAGGAAGAAAGCCACATGCCTACATGAGAAAGAGAAGCAAAAGAATCTAAAGAAAAACTTGCTATTGATATGAGTTAGGGCACAAATTCCCTTCTGACTTTAATTCTAAAGACTGATTAATCTTGTATGTTAGAGAAGCCTTTAATCAGGTGAGAAACTTTATTGTCTCTTGATACTTCATAGCCCTCTTTTCCATTTGGTTTCTGGCTGTGAATGATTTCTTCCCTTTTCCCAAATTTCCATTTCTTTTTAACATACCTGCAGCTTCAAAGGGGAGAAGAACCCTTCCTGGGTCCAGAAACCACTTTTAAAAACCTAGACATATAGGATGAATTACAAATGGTTCAAAAATTCAATGTGGATGGATTATCATTGGTAACCCATTGGGGAGGTTTCAAATGCCTTCATAAGTAAGGTGAACTCACTAACACTGCAGTTACAAGAGCTTGTTACAATACAATTAACATGCAGCTCTGGACTTAAAAATTGGCTTCCCTCACAACTGCAGGCATAAAAATAAAATAAAATATGTCACCTCCATTCCTTAGTAATATTAACAAGACAGGAAAAAATAGACTTGAATACATAATTTATCTATCCCATCTCTGCTGGCCTTCACTTGCTTAGTGTAGGCACATTCAAGGAATTATAGTTTTGCTGTTAATCAGTAAAGGCTTCCTGGTGATCAACTGGCATTTCATGAGCCTCACAAACTTTTGTTGTCATTCTTTTCCTTCTAAAGAACAGCTAATTAGTACATTTTCTTGTGCTTTTTTAGTGATATAAGACAGTTGAGATTCCAAATGTTCTCATTTATACTGCCAAAATATAACATTCTGTGTTTACTAGTAGTTTCTCATGCCATGAACCATCAGCATGGTCATGTTAAGTACTAAGCCTTTCTTCTCTTAGACACTCTTATGTATTCAGGCTTCGTGGCTGAAGATGTTGTTCTCAGAGCAGTGTGCTTTCTTTCCATTATTGCAGGAGGGGAAGGAAAGCATCTTCTAGATGAATTGACTGGCAAACCTGGGGGAAAAAAAAAATCACTTGAACTATCAAGCACCTCTGTGCTTCCTGACCCCTAAGTAAATAAAGCTCCTTAGCAGCCTTTCTGTGTTGAGAATCAAGGCATTTTTACTCTCTGCAATTTGAAGAGCTGTAACTTTCTGTTGTGAAGTGATCCCTGTCAACTAGTTTTGCTGGAGTAAATTATTTCTCTTAGTTCAGTTGCAGGATACTGTAGCTTCTGTGGTTTGAAATCTAGCTTTTGACTGGGCAAAAAGATCTCACTTACAGAGTTTTCTCCTTTATCGCTCTTTCATTAACTATTCTACTGTGATATAACTTATGTTAAATTAAGAAGAGTTAAAGTAAATATTTTAATGTTGTCTTATATATGCAGACATGAGTGACAGTACGGCCTTCTGCTTTTTGTGCAAATGGTTTGAGAACAAATTTTACTTATATTACCGACAGTATCATTTGAATAATCTAAAAGCGTTATGGTCTCAGTTTCTGTGCTAAAGAACTTTGCCATGACTACAGTCTACCTGTTGACTAACACTTTATACTGTAGCAACCTTTCTCTGGAACCCAGTCAAATGTTTAGAAAAATATAAACAGCTGAAAATGATAATGTTAGGAAAATTCCTTTCCCCTTTTGAGAAATCATATCTTGCAACTGAGAAGTAGAACTGTAGGGTGCTCTGACTCAGTTGATTCATATGTATCCAGAACACAGATGAGGAAATGTAACATGTGAGTGATGAGCATTTGATGCAATTTTGAAGCAAACAGAAATCCTGTTTAGTGCATGCTGGTTTTATTAGTCTGAAGGGCAAAGATTTAGATACAATATTATTTTTTTCAGTGACCATTTCACTAATGATTTCTGTAAAAAGATTTCATTCTATTTTTTTACTTTTAAATATGATGTGGTACATAGCAAAGTTTCAGTCTAAATCCCAAGTTATTCCTTGAATGAAAAAGACTTAAGGAACAACATTTCTGTGATCAAAGGCTGCCAGTGGGCATTTTATTAGCTTATAAACTTAGGGAACTTAGGCAATAGAGATACCATAATGTTGTTTGTTTTTTTAATATTTTTTTTATGTGTCGGAATACAGAATACATTAAATAAAACATTTAAAGCTAGGTTGTTGGGTTTGGGGTTTTTTTGTTTATTTATCTATAAGTGTCCAGGTGTAGTTCTGGTCACCAGTCTATTGGATTCTAAAAGCAACTCATCTTGCAGAAATGTCAGGTGCTGTATAAATAACAGAATTATTTGCCTTTCTTGAAAACTAGTGTAATTGCTTTCTTGTCTCTCTGATCATGTTTTCAGTGCAAGACCTTGTAGACTGCTAATACTTGTTTAGTCATACTCAAGAATAGCTGTTTGAAGAAAAGGGCAGATTGTGTATCAGCATCTTTGATTATTGCTCTTTAACCTTACGATTTCTTCAGTTGTTTCCTTAAAAATTTTTACTTTTATATTTTTTAACCATCATTCTTCTCTATTAGTTTGACTCTGTCCTACTTGTTACAACTAATGTTGTTCCTTTTCTGCTTTAAGTAGTCAAACACTGGACAGATGTATACTTGTGTTATCTAGAAATTAGTGCCATTACTTTCCATACCATCAATACTGAGCATACAGTAACAACAGTGTTAGTGCAATGTGATGCTACTGGATAGAAGCACAGTGTAGAAAAGTGAAAAAAAGATTCTTCTTGTCTTTCCCTCACTCTTCTCTTGAGAGAAAGACAAGCAAAGTGGAGGGATGGGAGTTTTTTAAACAACAAAATGTCCAAATCAAACTTTTGAAGCCCAACAAAATTAAGGGAAGGGTTTCATGTTGTGATTGCCCAAGAGTTGTATAGATGAGACCTGCATGACAACAGGAAACTCAGAGTATGTGGCTGAGGATAAAAAAAGAGCAATTTGAGAAAGAAAAGTAAAGATAAAACAGAAATCCATTATAAAAGAAAATTACAATATTAGCATGATATTAGAAATCTCTGTTGTAAACTGCTCTTTGCTTGAATAAATGAGGCTATTCTGATTTTCCTGCAGGCAAATTTTTCCTCTAAGGCAGTCATCCTCACAAATGCACAGCAAACATCTAATGGGAATACTTTTTTACTGCCATCCAGGTTTCTGGTATAAAGTAGCGTAGTTCAGTGCTCAAGTGACAGGTACATGTATTGGTGTCCACAGTTAAGAAAAAATAGATATTAGCACACAGTGCTGTACAAAATCTCATTTCTTCATGCAGGTAAAGTATTAATGCATCCTTTGCAAATATCTGCTCTTGTGAATGAATGCGCACACTGTAAAAACATTCAAGATTTAGTACTGCATTTCATATGACAATAGTTAAGAAAAGGAGCAATGCCCAAGACTCATCTAAATTTGGTCTTTCTCAACAAAGTGACTCATGCTTTGTGCTATTATATGCATTATATCTGTAGTCAAAAGTGCCACGTGTAGCTTTTAGCAGAAACTGACATTACTGACGTTACTGTGGAGACCAAGGACTAGAAGAATTTACATATAGTTTATGATTTCATAAAAAGTTTGTATAAAAAATACAAACCTAAGACTTGAGAAAGACTGAAAATATACAAAATTTCAGACTTGAGGAAAGATGGAGAATCTGTGTTTTACTGCTTGTGGCAAGGAAGTAGATGGAAAACCTACACTGAGGAACAAAAATGAGTGTGAAGCATCAAAATCTGAGAAATGCATTCTTGTAGGTGAGGAACCGTCTTCATAGATTTTTGGAATACAACACTGTGTATCTACTTGTCAAGATGACGAAGACTGGTGGCCTACCACAGAGGTCAGCAAAGTACAGGCACTCCAAATGGATGTGTCCCAAGAGTGCAGGCAGAGCCGTGACATAGAGTAAGCTCCAGGATATGTTTCATAGAAAGGCAGTGTACTGTAGAACGTCTTGTTACCTTACCTTCTCTCACTGCTAACCTGGTCTTAATAACAACTATTTTAAGCAGCTGTTTGCAAATACATGCCTTGTTATACTTATTTGTCATCGTGGAAGAGGGAAAAAAGTGAAAAATGAAGGCAGTGATTTTCAGAAGAAGAAGCATCATTCACAAAACATGGTCTGACCAGTCTCTTCTCTCCCTGGCACTGTGTATCGCACAGTAATTTGGGCCTTACCATAATAACAGCTCAAAGACAGGCAATGTTCACTAAATGCAAATCTTGTTATGTGAGTATTATAATTTTATAAGGCACATGGCCAAGCTCTTACGAATACATAATCAGTAGAAGCAAGGGTTAGCTAGAATAAATATATTTCCTTGCTTGGAATAAAAACCTTAATATTAGTTTGGTTATAGTGTAATTTCATTACGGTTACTGCTTGAATTACTGTGTAGATCTTTTTGAGTAAAGATGATGAGCTTGGACAGCCAAAGGGATGCATGGATAACAAAATAAATATTCTCCTCAGAATTGTCTTAGTTACTGAAATATATTTATATTGTATAATACTTTATTTGGTTAAACCTGGGCAGAGTTGGAAATATAGTGTAGCTAGGTTTCAGAAGTTATCAAAGATGCATCTAATATGTAAAGTTGGTGTCCAATGCAATTTGAAAGGCTACCTGCAACATTACTGCAATTCTATACAACTCATTCTATAGAAGACTATTTAAAATTAATAATAAAGGAGTTTCTCTGTTTTATAAGAGGCTATTCCATAGTTTTTCACTTCATACAGAGCACCAAGCAGAGAAAAATGACAGCTGAAAGTGATGACTACAGCTCTATATATATCTGCTTCATTTTACTTTCAGCTCATGTTCTGAGAGAGAGAAAAAAATGCAGATTTTTTTCTCCAAGATTAGGTTTCAAGCAGGAAATTCATGACTTGCTAAAAAGGCTTTGGTTAGGTCACCATTGCTGTGTATTTGTGTCAACATTTGATCTATCAAATTTATTTGCACAAAGGATGATGAAAGTAAACTCTGAACTTGCAAAACCATGTTATTAGGAAGTGATTATATTAATTAGACCATCAGATGTCGTGTTTTTCTGTCAGGCTTCTGCTTCATTTATAAAGAATAAATTAGATAGCTTTGCAGATAATAGAATCCTGTATAGTGTGCAAGACGACTGCTTTCTTTCTTTGCTGAAATTGAAATGTACATATCATGTAAAGCACAAGATTTTAGAGAAAGCAAGGACCCTCATGTTATTTAAGAGCCATGTGCTACCCAGGAGAACAGGATTTATTCCTAATTTTTCTGTAGCTAATGGTCCTGTTCAGGTCAGATTTATGGTTATGAGTAAGATGCAGCTACACTGGCTGAAGTTGAATGCCTAAAATTGTAATCGAATATGCAGCAGGTGAGCATAAGACACTGAAAGTAAAGAAAGAACAAAATATCAAGGCCTAGCTGTTCATCCTGGCAGCCAGTTGTGGGAGATACCTCTTCTGTGAACACTAGCCTAAAATATCTGTGCTTTGTTCCCTGGGTGTAAATTGTTTATGAATTTTGCCTGTCTGTACTCTGAAGGTGAATAATAAATAAACAAGAAAGCTCCCTTAACATATGTTTACATTCCGGTTATGGTAAGAGAAAGGAAAAATACCCAACCCCCAAAATAAAAACACCCACCTTACATTCAGTGTGGTATTTGACACCTATGAGGACAGCACTTGCAGAACAGCAGAACACCACCTAATTATGTTCTCAATGTGGTGGTCATTCTGAGTAAAAGAAATACTTGATAATCTTACTATTGGGGTGCAAGTATTTTAAAAAAATTCTAATACTAAACCATTTTGGTAGGAGGCTTACTTTACCTCCATAATTACACATCTCATGAAATGGTTTAATATTCCTATTCAAAATTTTATAATCATAGCCCTTGCAAACTTGCTAATTGATACCAATCAACTGATGTCTTAAAACTGTTTACTCATGAACATCTAATGAATGTTCAAGATTATTGCCCATACCTTGCAGCTGGTAATAAAGCCTCAATAAGACTATGCACATTTAAGAAATAGATGCACTTGATAAGATTTCTTTTTCACATACAGTATAAATTTTTGCTGTAATAGTAGACCAAAGCTAAGCATACGTAAAAATTTATTAGTTCATGCACAGGTCAAAGTACATAAAACACAGCCATTGCCCTGAGTACACATCGGATGAATTGAATAACACGTACCACTTAAAACAAGCTGGCCTAAACACCTTTTCAGCTTCTGTCTTCAGCTAATTCTGGATAGCCTGGAGAAGCAGAGTGTAGGGGGAAAGTACCGATGCATACTGAGGGGGGCAGGGCTGGGTTGCACATATACTTCAAACAAAGGTGAATGCTACTCCTAGTGAGAGACAGAGAAATGTCTTAATCTGCAGTTAGAATTAGCGCTAACTCACTTCCAGTGCTTCAGGAACAGGTATTCATCCACACTGGTGTCGACTGATGTTGATATCTGTCTCTTCTTTCATTCTGTTTATTTTCTAAACAATTTGTGAGGGCTGTGTGCTCCTCCTCAGGTCAAGTTTGCAGATTTCCCAACTTCTTTCTAGGAGCATTTATTTAAGCAAGCTTCTTTTGATTGGAAAATGCTAGCACTGTTACCGTGAAAACTGATGCAATGATGTTTGACTACAAGACCTTTTATGCAATACCAAGATCCCCAAATCTGACACTTTTATCAGCTGATGCCAAACATCCTGGTGAACTGATGAAGAGGAGTTTGGTACTGTTCTTTGAACAAATACTCTGACCATCGTGGACAAGGGCAGATTATCAAACCCAGAGCAAGAAGGAAAGAAATTACAAAAATCTTGGTAAGTGAGCAGATTATGGAAACTGTTTCTCTTCCTTTTAATTTTCCTAAGCCGCTGCCTTCTCTTTTGATTTTGGATTTTTACTGGAAATTCTGGGAGACAAAATATAGAAAAGGACTTGTCATTGATACAAACACAAAAAAATTTTATCTACAGGTCGATGTTAGAATTTCTTCTTGGTCATATAGTTACTTATTTTTTCTTTCTTTGCATTTAAATATTTTCTATGTACACATGGTCTTTAAATGTTTGTGAAAAGAAAACCTTTGATTAACAGAGAAAGTAGAAGATCTGAGCCATTTTTTTCCTTATATAATTCTTCATTTTTCTCCCATACTTTATTTAAACTTCAGAATTCTCCCAGTTTGACATTGCTTTTGGTGTTCTTTCCATGATTCACCCACTGCAGTGAAATTTAATCTTTTTTAGCAAAGTGTTACCTTTGACCTTAATTTTGTTGAATCATATTTTTATCACATATATTCACTCAATTTCCATGTTTTCAGTCACAAACACAGTTCTATCAAGCAGTTGTAACGTGCAGATTCCTCCATTCACCCTTTGCAGAAGTATTTATTCAGCTGTGTAGACTTTCTTTCTTCATATACTTAACAGGAATGGATTTCTGAAGTCCTTTTCTGAAGTGCAGTCTTGCTGTTTCAGGCTCACCACTTCAACTTTTGTAGCAGTACATGCAATTTTTTTCTGTTTGTAGCCATTTAAACTTCTCTATTCAGATACAGCCATTACCAGTGAGGTTTGGGTTTTGTTTTTGGTTTTGGTTTTGTTTTTGGTTTGTTTTTTTTTTTTGCTATTAAAACATGCTATTTCCATTGGAAATAAAGAATTAAAAGTTGTGTTTTGTACACATATCTATTTCTCCACATACATATCTTTTCTTCAATTTATTGCTTCCTTTTATTTTAAAACCTGTTCAGTATTTTTCACTAGAAAAATAGATCATAAGAATCACAGAAAAAATGAGTTGAATGGGATCTCAGCAAGTCATCTTTACCAACCCCCAGGTCAAACCAGGGCTAACTTCAGAGTTAGGTCAATTGTGCAAGATGCCATCCAACTGAGCTTTGAAAATCCTCCTGGGTAGAGGTTTCAGAGTCTCTCTTGGCAACCCCTTCCTGTGCTTAACCTAGTTACTGTGAAGAATTATATTCTGTTGGAATACCTCTGATTTATTTTTTGTAAAATATATGTGCTATTCACAGTGGAGGTTAGTGAATCACTTTATCAGCATTGTCTTCTGCACGTCCAGGAACTTCACACACTGAAATCTTGAGAATAAATTACAGTGATGTCTGGGAATCAGTATAGATGTGAAGAAAGTCTTCTGAGCGAGTGCATCACTGGCTGTTGCACATTGACCTACCAAAAGTTCCAAGTGTTTGCTGGGGGCAGTAGTTGGAATTCATGTTATTCTAATGGGGTTTTTCTTTGGGAAGAACCTTCTGACTTTGATAGACTTATACTCAAAATTGCATGAAGTGATTTTAGTCTTATCATAAACAACACCTGCAACATTTTCTACTCTTCATGCACTGCTGCAACTCAGACTTTATCTTGTGAGTATTAAGGGCACGAAGCTTTAAGTGATTTGACTCTTTTTTGGAGATGCTGTGTTTCATGCACAGGATGTTGTTCCTTGCTCCTGAAGAATGTGCTTGGATCATGTCCATTTCATTGTTCTCGTTGGACAGCAGCCAGAGAGAGAAAGGAGGTGCTGTCTCTCTGTTTCTGGTTTTGTGTGTATTGCAGACAATAAAACATCTGCCAAGACGCTGATAGTGGGCATTCTGCTCTGCAAACAAGAGTGAAACTTCAGCAGGAGAAGCATTTTTATGTAAGTGAATTTAACAACTGTCGAATTTCTGATGTGGCACACACAAAGCCTCCTCTATTATTAGGTTAGTTTTCTTGAATGTTAATGTACAGATATTAATGTCAGTGGGCAGATGAAGATGTGATATGAATTACTTCTGAATGATAGAAGGCTGCCATTTGGACATAAATCAAGATTGATCAAAGAGACAGTAAGTTTTTCTTAGTCTTAAGGGAATCCAAAAGGGAAAAGCGCTGCGTATCACCACCCACACTCATGCTAAACATTCTCCCAACAGAGTTGTAAAAGATGAAAACATCATTGTAGAGCAGTGTGAATGAGTTACTGAGGCAGAGACCTCACTAGGGAAGGTATAAGTGAGGCTTCCCCTTCTATATTACCTGCAAACGTGCTACTCAAAGCTGAACTTTGCCAATTTTGCCGTTAAGTATTTTTGGAAGTGATAGCTAGTAATTCCATTGTAGTTATTCTTAAGAACATTATTTTTTTAATGTTTGATATTTTATTTTTTACATGTATTATTATTCTTTTGGATTTGCTTGTTTAAGTAGGTAACATTATCAAGATAATCTAGATATCTTATTAAGTGGATAAATCAGACAAAACACTATTTAGATGAGGTTATGATTATGAGTTGCTATCTGCTTGACTGGGACTGGGACTAAAATGACAATTTTACTTTTTGCAATAGGACAAAGTAGCTGGTGCTCTTTTTGCCATCTTTGCGATGAACAAATGAGTTTGCCCTGGAAGAGGTCATCACTCTTCTTTTTGGGTGGACAGTTATTGCACTTATTTTTCTTTGCAGAAAAGGATTGTGGCTGAGCAAATGGTACCTCAGGCTCCTGTGGAAAGCCAACTGCAATGGAGCTCTGAGTCACAGAATTTTCTTTACTGTTTTTATCAGCTCCCTAATGGAAATGGCACAAGTTTTGAGCTAAAGGAGCTTCTATTGCTAGCACTGTTTTGGGTTCGTTTCTCCCTTTGTAAGTTGTTACCTCCGCCCTACACAATGCTGGATTCTGCTCTTTGCGAAAATTCACCTCTAGAAAATCAGACAAATTTGCAGATCAGAATTCAGCTTTGGGGCTGCAGCGCTAAAACACAGTAGCTCTAGAAATGAAATCAGATACATGATTTATTTCAGATATCTGAAATCCTGAAAATACCATTAAGAATTCAGTCATTCAGCCCAATGAAAGTAATTTTATAGCTAACATTTTGCTCAGTTCTGTAAGTCCCTGAGATTTACCCATATATAAAGTTACTGTAGAAATTGCCATTCATTTGTACTGAAGAAATGGCATTTTCTTAAAGTTTTTAGGATTACAAGAAGATTTTTTTCTTACAAAATAAAAAATGAAGTTTGGTGGGAACTTGATATTAATGTATATATGTTTAACCCAAGTTAAAACTTTTATATCAAGACACACAGGTTAATAAACTGAATTTTGGAAAGGCTTATATATTTTTACCTTAGAATCTTAGTATTTAATATAGTGACTTTATTCAGAAGTAATTGTTAGATTTTTTGAATTTTTATCCTTTAACTTAAGGATAGATACAGACACACTGTCCTGGTTTGAGGTAAAACAGGACCAATTTTGTTCAGTAACTTTACTTTTCAGCTAGGCCTCTTCTAACTGCTGAAATTAACAGCATGTTGGGCAGAAAACTGTTCACTCTCAGGCTGATAAGACCCATGTTTATAGTTGATGCCAAGGAATGGGATGCAGAGAGGCTCCTGCTTATACTTATTGCTGTAACACACAAGGGCAGCCGACTGTGTTATTTGCCCCGTTGGAGGGTCGGAAGAGGAAAAATGTAGAGGGGTCACACCTGCGGGAAGGAGCGGACAGGACAGGTGACCCAAAACTGACCAACAGGGTATTCCATCCCATCTGCCTCATGCTCAGTATAAAAGCTGAGGGATCAAAGGGTCAGCCCTCTTTCTTCAATGGTCGGCATCTGAGGAGGACTCTGTCTGTTTGTCTGCCTTTGATTCCAATCCTGAATCCATATCTGGAATCCAGTTCCCGTCCGTCACTGAGTCCAGTCAGGGACTTCTCCAGTACCTGCTGATGACGTGATTGTCATCCTGGGATCTTGATATGGTTTTGTATGTATTTCCTTATTTTCTTTTTATTATTTTATTATTAACATTTAATTAGTTTACTTCCTTCTAAACTCGTAAGTCTCTCTCTCTCTCCTGCCTCTCTTTGAAGAGAGGTGAGAGACAGCATTCTGCCTGAATGGCCAATCCAGCCCAAACCATGACACACACTCAGGTGAATAAATATGAATGAACTTTAAAAGTAGATTGTTAAACCGCATTAATGTCTGAATAATTCTTTTTTCACATAAAATTAAAATGATCTCAGTATACTTAAGATTTGTGATCTGGGTTAACCTAAAATGAGGCCACTTTAATTATGAAAAAAGGCATCTACAGAGGAAAGTCTAGTGCAGATTAATTTGTCCTCTACAATAATATTTTCAGTTAATTTGAATTAATTTTTGAGTATCATAATAGAGACCGCTACCCTATTATGAAAGTTTTGTGCTTATGAAATACTGTTATTCAGTGGTGGTTCATTAGCTTGTTTTTAAATTTATGAAAGAAAAAAAATATTTGCATATAAAATTAAAGGGCATAAAGATTCTTAATTCAAATTGTTGGTGTATGAATTTAAAGTAGATTAGCTAAACAATTAATTCCTGAATGGATGCTCTTAAGAAGAATTAAAGAGGTCTGAATTTTGTCCATATTAAGTGACTTCAGATGTAAATAAACCTAAAGACCATTTTAATTCTTAGTGTAAGGTCAAGCAAGATTTTAATGAAGTTTAAAGATTAAGTGATATTATTTTTCCATGTAGCAGAAAATAGTAGTTTGAGTGTTTGGTTTCCCATACTTGGTTAAAAACTTACCGGGCTACGTGATTACAACTTTAAAAAAAAAAAAAAATATTAAAAAATACAGCCTCAGAATGACAGCATTTTACATCACAATTTGCTGGTGCTATGAACATTTATGCACTGTCAGGTAAAGTATCAGGCTTTACAATTGTATCTGTATGATGCCATACTAGTATATCCTGGAGAAAAGCAGTTGAGCTTTTTGATGGGTGAACATGAATTGCCTGTAAATATTGTCATTTATTGTTATTGTGTCACTAACATAACAAATGTGTTAGTCTGAGCCAAGAGTCAGATTTCTTCTCTTCGAATTCAGCCATAGAAAATTTATGCCACATGGCATCTTTATATGCCTTTAGAAATGAATCACCAAAAATTGCTGGGAAAGCATCAGAATGAAACTGACTTCATTATTTCATAAGACTGTTGTAAAGGAGACAGTAAGAGCTCCCTGTAGCATGGACCTGATACTGACAAATCCAGTAAAAGTTTCTGGGGCCTTATGCATGCCAACTGACTTAATAATGCTACCCTTGTCATCAGTTGTCAAAGAGGTGACCGCTCCCAATAGACCTCTTGGCTGTAACGAACTCTTGGCTGAAGTTTGATTTTCTGAATTGGGAGTGTATCTGTGAAGCTTGCTGCTTCCATACTTAGAAACCTTTTCATTTCTTCTCTACGTGCATTTTCCCCTCCACAGCCATTTGTTCACAAGTCAACAAAGTCTTCTGGCTCAGTTCTTCCTTTCCCTGTTTTATTTTTCATCCACATCTCTCTCAGTACTGTGCTGCCAGTCAGAGCGTGTTGTGCTGCTTTTGGTCGTACCTCTACCATGACATGGAGAAGCATAGGATGGCGACATCTGAGCTGGTGCCAAGCAAGAGGTTGTGACACCATACAGCCCTGGCAGGAGGCTACTAGTACTGAATACCAGAAAGTGCATCTTTATGCTGATGTGACTATATTGCTTCTGATTTGAGGTTTCATAGTTTGGACTTTTCCACACTGCACTCAACTAAAGACATACTCTTCATCTTATCCTCTGATAAGCTTATCCTAACCTTTTTTTGAATAATGAACTGCCCTATCATAGTTTATTTTACCCAGAAGAAAAGAGGGATATTACAGTATGCTACACTATCCAAAGCACAGTTTTGCAGGGGTTGTTTGTTCAAACTTGGTTTCCTACCTGAGCTCTGCCCCCAGTGAGGTCAAACATGCTAGGAAGAACACAAAACTGATGTCGCAAAATGATTAGCTTTCCAGTTGCACTCCAGAGCTTCTAAATCATGATTGAATCAGTTATGTTTTCATGAATTTGGATCACTGATTTATGAAGGTGACAAATGTTGGAGTTAAGTAATAAAATTCCGTGAAACTCTTAATAATATATGGGAAGGAAATTATATACCTTCTTACGTCTCGCCCTTTGAAAGGAAACATCTTCTTTTTTTTCCCACTTTCTGAAGTGTCTCCTTTCATTCAGATGTGATAAATGTGTTACTGGGTTTTCCAAAACTTAATCATTCATTACATTTTTTGGACCTACATGGCAATATTAGACACAGCAACTCGTAACTTAAGAAGATTATTACATTTTCCTAGATAAAACAGGTTAATTAATTCCCTGAGGGGACTAATGAGGCTGTGCTTTTGATATAACCATGTTAGTTTCCTGACTGTGTAAAGAAGGTACTAACAATTGGACAAATGCAATAATAGATCCTCTTAGAAACCTGTATGATTCATAAAGTGCTAAATTTGCTAATTATTTGGTTAATTTCATGCTGGCACTCTGTGTTCAGAAAGCAACAAAATTAGTTTACCTGGGTGAATTAGATTTCATTCATATCAGTACTGACTCCTGTTCAAAAGAATCTGTTGACACTGCTTGGTGACAAAGGAATTAATATAGTATTTCTGTGGAAACTTTGGATCAATCCATTTATTTCCATGGACTATTAAGTTATCTGTTTTTTTCTGAAGGAGTAATCGAAGCCATAGCAGAAACTCATTAGTTCACACTGACAGGCTTAAGAAAATACGTCTTGATTGGTTTTACCTTAGTTTCAGTGTCATTTTACAAAGGTAATTGAGATTTAGTAGTATTATATCAAAGTCCTCTAACATTTAATTCTTTATGCATCTATGACAATCAGACAAATTACATTTCTCTTCATAAGAACTAAATCCTGCAGAATACCAGGCCAAGGCTAGGCATGCCTCTAGTGTTTGTCAGGCTGACTAGGTTTTTGTGTGCCTTGAGTACTTTGATGAAGAACTGAATTTAAAGCAGCCCTTAGTATTTTAAGTGCTAGATATCTTTGAAAAGCACACCACAAAGTATTAAATTCTACTAATTTTGAGTAAGATCACAGTTTTCATTTATTCACATAGTGTAGTATAAAGAAATAAAATATCTCACCTTAAAACCAGTGCTGTAGCACAACTCATTTCCTAAAGAGTCAGCTCCTACTAAATAATGCATAATAAACATAAAAATGAAATATATTCTGATCAAAACTCATCTTCTGCCCTGTAGTGAACAGATGTTCACAAATTAATTTTCCTTTTAAGATACTTCTCAAAAGTAGGAGGATATTTTAAGATTTTAAATAAATACAGAGTTGCTGTCTAGGTTATGTTTTGTTATCCCTGTACCCTCAGTCTCTTGTTTCTGGTGGCATTTTTTAAACTACAAGCATCAGTTTTAGTACTACTGCAGATGCTGCTTCAATTTACATGGAAACAGATGGAAATATAACATTTTAAAAAGTCCTCCAGTCTTTAGAAAGAGAAGGGTATTTTAATCTGAACAACTGTAATCCTGCATAAACATAAACTTAAATTAGGAAAAGAAAACCTCAAAAACTAAAATAAATAACATACCAAGTTTTAAGAAGCAAATTTTACAACACAACTTTTCTTCCCCATAGGTTAAAGAACAAGAAAAGCAACTTGCTTTTAGGTCCCCCCACTCTGACTCCTCTCTTCACAAAATATATCACTTAATATCATAAGGTTTTCTAATAGTGAGGAGGTAATTAGAAGCATTCTGCTGTTATTAAATACGCCCCTATATTTTCATTCTAGAAACACATTGATTGCAGAATTAAACACATTTCATAGGCTTACTGTGTTTTTCCTATTTTCTCAGAGCATAATTACACAAGATGAGATTTTGTTTCTTCTTTTCATTTTGTTTAGTAAAAAACTAGTTTGTTTCTAGCTTAATTTATTAGTTTGAGAAGAAAGTTGCTGTACAATCTGAGTCACAAATAGGCATTCAGGGAAATTTCAGGGAAGCTAGTGTGAAAGCCTGAATAAAATAGTCCCGTACTGTTTTAGGGAGCTATACAATGAAATGATTCTTAAGGAAATCTCAAGAGTCAGAACCATATGAAAAGTATCTGTCCATACCTGCAAAAATACCAGTTAATATACTCAGGAAAAAGTTAAAGAAAAACAAGGTACTTCTTTCTAACACAACTGCTTCACACATTTTACAAGGCAGGACTCTGAAAGAGCTGACTGAGGAGCTCTCTGGATTCCCACTCCAGGTGGAGACGGAGCTTTACTTCCCTGACTGCATTGCGCTGTGTACACACTGGAGGTGGCATCAAAAACGGAGACAGCTTAGTCTCATCAGTATGAATAGCAAACTGCTCTGTGAAGCCTTTCAAATCCCATTGTTTTCCTTTTCTGCTTTTTTTGTGATCCATGACTGTCTCCTTCAGTATGAAATTCACTTTTGTTAAACTTTTTTCTTTTGTGTCTCCAAACGTAGAAGAATGTTTTGTTTTATTATTCTGAAGGATAATAACAGTCTTATAAGTGTGCTCATATGCTTAACTTCAGTTATAACTAAGTACTGCAATGTCCTTCTGGTTTCTCACTCTACTGTACTACTGTCCACTGTGTCAAGATCTCCCTTAGCAAACCATTTCCATTTGCATATTTATTCTTTTATAATATTTCAATTTCTGATGGGTATATTTTTTTCTCAAATCTTCTATTCGAATATTTCATATTTTGTTTTTATTATAGGAATAAAATTGAGTCCAGTATATATGCCTGAATTTCAAATATAATGCAATTTTACCATTGTTTGCTTCAACATTGTTATGACTAAATACTATTACAGCCAGCTAAATCTTATGTTCATTTCAAATGAGTTGGGCAATTCTCATATTGATGAAGATAATAGTAGCTTTACATTATAATCAGAGTAATTAAAGTTGTTGCTTCTAGAAAATGTTAAGCATATGATTAGCTGTTTTTCTTAATGGTTCATGTGTTTACCTGTTTATTCCCACAGTAAAATCCTAGATCCTCATAGTAATTCTTGAGTGAATATCTTCATATGTGACAACAGCAAATACTCTTATGAGACACAGGTTATACTTGGAGATATTAGACTCTAGCTTCACAATATTATTACATGTTCTTTCTGCATTACTTGTCTATTACTTTTCAAAGCAATAACAGGTTTCATGTAAAAGGATAGGAAAAAGACCTGGAGGGATCTCAGTTTTAACCTGCTTATTTTTCAATAAGTTATTTGATAACAAATTTTCATTTGAATGTTAACCTCTTTGAATATTGCTTTTATAGTTGTAGCTCATGATGGAGAAGAAAGCTTTTGAACCACTGTTTGGAGTGTAACAGCAGATATATAAACTCTGGAATAAAAAGAGAAGTCCAATTGTAAATGGTCAGCACTATAAATTATGTCTTTGAGGTTGACGTTTCCAGAGAAGGTTCTTTAATCCCTTAGCAAAGAGAAAAGCTGCATATTGACACCATAAAGAAAATAAGAGCAACAACAATCTCCACACTTGATTAGCAGAGTAGTATTTTTGAGAAATCTAATTAAGCTCTTTGCAGTTCATTGTTAAAGGATAACAGAAGAATTTGGGTTTTTTTGAGATATCACAGTGAGTTTGAACTTGCCAGTTGACATTTTAATATGAAAAGGGATATTCCTTTTCCTACATGGATGAATTATTCAACTTACCATTATAGTGCTATAAAATAAACAATGCTTTTTTATTTGTACGTATTGTAAACTACTTGCTTGTTTCACTATAGCAATAAGCACTATCTGTTCCCAGACAAAGAAATCAGTGTTTCAAACTAAAAGTAACATCCAGACTTTAGGTAAATGACAGTTTAAGGGCTAATAATGTCTGAATGTGGAACTATCTAGAGTGGTGACAACCATTATTGCAAGAACCAGGCAAATTAACAATACCAGATTCTAAACGTGCTGTAAACACGCTAATGGTCACTTGCCGAGGAGACCAGCTCCAGTGCAGATAAGTCTACACTGGGGAAGGGGATCGAGGTGAAAAGGGCCACCAAGGAGCTCTTTTTGGGGCTCTCGAAGCCCGGAGAAGCGGCTAGCTCGTGCCGGCGCCGGCAGCTTGGGGGAGGGCTGCTGACATGGCAGGGGCAGAGCCAGCACCACCCGCCGCAGTTCTAAACGTGCCCTGTTGGCACCCAGAGAGGTAAGTTCAACTGGTGGTAACTGGTCCCCCTCCTGGCTCGAGAGGCAAACTCGACTCAAGTAGTGGTTGTTGCCCTCCCAGAAGAGGACCTAGCCATGGTAACCACTCGTCCGAAATCCCTTGCGAGAAGGCATGTGGCGACCTGGACGGAGCTGCTAGAAAAACATG
>VYXH01006122.1:0-11662 GCA_013397275.1 Burhinus bistriatus | reverse complement strand
CTTTTAACTTGTATCTTAAATAACACTGCAGATTTTTTGAGACATCTAACTATTGCTTTCTTTGTAGAGATAGGGAACAGAAAGAAAAGTAGCTCTTCAGGATTTTCATTCTGGAAAATGTCCAGTTCTTGTGGCAACTTCAGTGGAAGCGAGAGGCTTGGATATTGAAAATGTTCAACATGTTATTAATTTTGATCTTCCTTCCACCATTGAAGAGTATGTACACCGAATTGGACGAACTGGTCGTTGTGGAAATACAGGCAAAGCAGTTTGCTTCTTTGATAACAGTTCAGATGGCCATCTTGCACAATCTCTAGTTAAAGTGCTTTCAGATGTAAGTTTCAAATCTTAGTGCTTAACTTCTGTTTCTTTAGGATTTCACTTTAATGTACTAAGCAACTATTATTTCTTTGGTACAGTTGCGGAACTCTTAATGAATTGGCAAAGCAATCAAAGTCTCTAAATTCACTTTTCAAACTCTAGGCTCAGCAGGAAGTTCCAGTTTGGCTGGAAGAAATTGCTTTTAATTTTCAAGGAGAAAGTGTCTTTGTATCAATTAATACCCAAAAGGTAAGTCTGGAAATGAACTGGAAGTCTTGGTTTTTAGAACTTTTTCTCAGTATGAAAGTGTGTTTAGCAATATATATCTAGAGTAATGCCACTGAGAACTGTTTTGACTGTAACTATCCCTTATCTTAGTTGTGCATCTTCAAAGTGCTCAGTGTTTCTGAAACTAATTTTGGACCTACCAGTGCAGTATGCTACTTTGACTCTTACAGTGCAGCCTTACTAGCTGCATTAGTCTTGATCTGTAGTGTCAAGAATTACTCTGCAGAAGAAAAGGTTTGTGCAAACATATGCAAAGGGTATAGTTCTAGAAGTTTCTCTACTGCACATATAGGGCAGGAGCAAGTAGTTGCTAGTTATACAGTCACTGCTTGTTATGAATAGCTCAATCAAATTACTCATTTGACTGAAAACTTTAGCTAATTGTAGCTAG
Source organism: Burhinus bistriatus (assembly GCA_013397275.1). Taxonomy (NCBI): domain Eukaryota; kingdom Metazoa; phylum Chordata; class Aves; order Charadriiformes; family Burhinidae; genus Burhinus; species Burhinus bistriatus. Next base: position 10,662 of record VYXH01006122.1, on the reverse strand, counting down.
ATAAATGCCCCAGTCTGATACATGTCAAAATTGTTTATAACGTCTGTGATGAGGAGCCTTCAGCTTGAGTAAATGAGACAGCCTAAGTGACATGGCTGTCAAATCACTCTGCAGTCACTACTTCAGGATTTAAATTCTATGCCTGTTCCTACTTTGAATTAATTTTTTTTCAACTGATGTTTGATATTTCTTGCTTTTATCTACTTGGATTTTGATGCCTTCATCAAGCCTTTCCTTGATCTCTTGCTTCCATAAGAACTTTATCACATCTCAGTTCCATTCCAAATGTTAATACTCTCTTAGAGACCACAAGAGAAATAATTGCTCTCACTGCTTACACAATGTCTGAAGCTTCAGTTCAAGTTCAGACCTTCCTTTCATGAATTATCTTTCTGCATCCCATAATTACTGAAAGTACTGAGTGTATTGGGTGTATGTACTTGCCTAACCAGTTTCCTAATCAGATTTGAATCTTTATTTCTTTGGGTCTTCATGGGACCTCAGTTACACACTTAAACTTTTGCTTCCTTCTCACACTTGCAGCCTCAGTGGATTTCTTCTATATTCCTGTTCAAGGACACTTCTTTAATTTGTATAGATTGCTTTCAAAGGTGGATCTCATCAACCTGAGCCTAGATTGCTTCCAAATACACATCTCCAGCCTTTGTGGAGTGTCTCCTAGCATTTCATGAATTCTGTCATTTCTAGGTCCAAGTCTGTCCTTCATGTCCTTATGATCTCTGAGTTACAAAATATGACTGGGACTCTTGGTTCACCTACTTGCAAATAGAATAGTTTCAGGGGAAGCCCATCTGCCTTGGGAATGCTGCCCTCTTAATCACATACATGCAGTGCACCAACTCTTGAGTTGAAGATCAAATTCCTTCCTTATGAGATCTTCTGATGTCAATAATTCTGACAGAAACAGCACATTCATAATCAGCCCTCTTTTTTTTTTCCTTTGAAATTAGCTATTAAAGCTGTTTTTTGCTGTTTTAGTATTACTGAAAAAGAGGCTTGTATAATCTAGTGTTTTGTTCTGTTGCTACTATAACTGTATCAGTTGCAGTAGGCTTCTACTGTAATGTGGGTGTGTTCAATAATGATCCTGATGCCCTTCCTCCTAGGGAAGAAAGGTAACACCTTATCTGTGTTTAATATTCACTTTCTCTTTCAAAGGGAGTGTATGAAAGGGCCATTTGATAATCAAATGATGAATTTGGAAGAGGAATCTGTTGGAGGCTCTTAGCTGATTATTTTGGGACAATCTGATAGATGACTGGGCTTAATCCTTTTTTCCAAAGCAAAAGGATTTTACTGGGAAAGTAATGCAGATGGTCATACTTAAATAAGAAATGGAGAAGGAAGCTTTTCCCCAAAGTTGAGTGAACTGATTTGTGTTGGGTAAGAGAAGAAGTTGGGATTTGAACTTTGGGGAAGATTATTAATCAACCTCAGATTTTATCAGGTGTGGGGGAAGTGCATTCATGTCAGACTGGGATCTAAAAACCTTATGTATAGAAGTTTAATGGTGAAAGAGCTTCTGTATTTATTTAAAAAAAAGTTCAAATGACATTGTCATGCATGCAGAAAGCTAAAATTGTTTTGCAGTGACTTTTACTGTTAAATGATTGAAAGCATTAATGATTCTAAACTAGTACCTGTTCTGTTTCCTAGAATCATGAAGGCAGAGGCAACACAAACCCAGGAGGAATGAGGATGTTGTATTCTGCAAGTGCATTTGAGTCATGTGATTAAAGCTACCAAAGTACGAAACTAGATTGTATTATGTTGTGCTTTAAGTGAACTGTTGCACTTAATGTTTCTTACTTGCTGAGCTTATGGAACATTTAACGTTTGAGTAGCTCGTATCATATGCTAATGCTTGCTGTAATGTATATGTAATGATGAATCCAGTGCTGATTATCACTTAATGTAGGAAGTCAAAAGCAATTTTTAATGAAACACTTCAGGTATTAAGTTTTTAAAAACTTCAGTGTTTGATGCTTGGTAGCTAGTATGTTGCTGTAAAAAACATGGGGTGTTTTGCAAGNGAAAGAGGGCTGACCCTTTGATCCCTCAGCTTTTATACTGAGCATGAGGCAGATGGGATGGAATACCCTGTTGGTCAGTTTTGGGTCACCTGTCCTGTCTGCTCCTCCCCGCAGGTGTGACCCCTCTACGCTTTTCCGCTTCCGACCCTCCAACAGGGCAAGTAACAAAGTTGGCTGGCCTTGGTTGTTATAGCAATAAGGATAAGCAAGAGCCTCTCTGCATCCCATTCCTTGGCATCAAGTATAAACATGGGTCTTATCACTCTGGGAGTGAACAGTTTTCTGCACAACATGCTGTTAATTTCAGCAGTTAGAAGAGGCCTAGCTAAAAAGTAAAGTTACTGAACAAAATTGGTCCTGTTTTACCTCAAACCAGGACAACATCAGATATTTAAAAAAGCATATGTCATTGCAGTTTCATGGAATGGTATTATTTTGACATGCATGGAACACAGGCATCTCCATATGGAGCTAAAGGTCAGTGGCTACATCCACAACTTAGTTAAAATACATGTTTTTACAGAGCCATCTTTTGAGAAGGATGGAGACCTGTGTTGTATCTAGTATAGTGTTTTTACCTTTGACAGATATAAGTACTCTTCTGTTGTCTCTTGTGGAAAAGTTTGTTTTAGAGCAAACTCATGTCCAAAAGAGTTTCCCAGACTTGTAGAAGCTATGGACGGTAAGCAGACACTAACATTTCTGTTACAAGGAGATTTTCTTAAAGTTGCCTTTTCTTTTAATTTTTTTTTTAATTTATTTACCAGTGCAGTATGCTACAAAGATGCATGTCACTGTGTCCCAAAGGAAAATGGCAAAGTAATTGTAACTTGTAATGTCTTGCACAGCTGAACAAACTTAAAGCTTCTCTCATGTTCTCTGGTATTTAGCACACAATGCTGAGCACTATTTCTTGTACAGCCTTCTCACTTAATATAGGGAATATAATACTTTTAAGTTCTACTTACAAGACTGAAGGCTTAATGTCCAAGACTGTGAGAATCCAGAACTGACTTGAGCAGTACTACAGAATCTGTTACTGTGGCAAAGCACACTGCTGTTATTATTTTTTGTATGAATATTTTTGGAAAAATATATATCTACTTCAATATCTGTTTACAAAATCTGTTTATTGTAATTTTAATGCTGTCAAGAGTCCTTCAGGATTTTGCATCCATACTTAACTTCAGGCAAGAAGTTCAGGGTGCTTTTGGTTGCTGGCCACAACAAATGTGAGTGAACTGTAATTTTTGGAGGAGGCTGTAAAGTTGATGAAGCCCTCAATTTCCATGAAAAGAAACCACAGTAACTACAGTCATGGGCCACTGTAACCTAGAATAAACCTACGAAGGGACCCTGACTTAGCCTTGTTTTAAGGACCACTTAGATCACTGGGTGTGTTTTGCTTTGCCTCCCGCCTTTTGGGTTGAGGGGGTGGCAGGGAGAGTTCTGTAGCTGGCTAAAGAGCTTTTCTGGCCCTATTGTTAATCACTTGCACTGAAAGCTAGATAAGAAAAAAATGGTGCTGCTCTAGATTAGAGCTACTGTTACTGTAGTGTTATGTCACATTTTGCTGCTGGGAACTATAAATGCTCAAATTTCTCAACAACTTCCTTTAGAAGCAATGCATGGAAAAACTAAACATGATGGAATTTAATCTTGGGAGAAGTTGAAAGTACAACTTGTCATACCTGATGAGTTCAGTTTAGCAGTAAAAGGCCATAAGATGTGGTAGGTGGAAGTTAAAGCTGTGGTAAACTCAGGCTTACGTTTTATGCAGACTTGTAAAATAATGATTAGAATAGCTTTTTTTTAGTACCTATTACAGTTTATAAAATATAGCATCTCAGATGATTCCTACAATAATTAAGACTGTTTGTATACAGGATGTTTATCATAAATGATGAGCTTTCCTTAACTTAAATATTTTGAAAAAAGAGTATCTGTCTGTGTAATTTGGGATGGGTGAGAAGGGGGTTGATAATCAGTCTGATTTTCTGAATAAACCTTTATCTAGTTAAAGGTAAAACCAAAAAGTGACTATGTGTGCACACTTGCAGTCTCTTTTCAACGAACATGTTTGACTACTGATTTACTGTTTCATTACTCTGTTCTTTATAGATACTCTTTCCATGTAGGGACTCTCGATTTGTTTCCAGGTAAAAAGAAGTTGCACAGAACTTCTACTTGAGCTTGCCTGCATGCAGTTCTGAAGTATAGTAACTCTTTGTTTTGAAAGATTGTGGCATTATGCATCAAACTACATTATTTCCTTTTTCTCTGCTTCAGCTAGATGTAAATGTGCCATAGGGTATCTAACTTCTTAAAAAAAAAACCTAAAAATTCTTTAAGGCAAAAAAGCAATAACCAACTAACTTCACCAATGTAATAATTGGTAGTGCATTAAATAGTGCATGCATAAATCTTCTTCCATGGTAAAGTCTCTGGAACACTTGATGGCACAATGTTTGCAAACATTTGTGTTTGAAACTCCCTTTACAACAGTATATAAATAAACTTAAAACATAGTATTCTTCAACATGCACTGTATTACTCTGGGTAAGGCAGACTTCTTATGCATTTCCTTTATGTGGAACTGTTTATTTCTTATCTGTGCTTTCTATAAGTTCAGTCTGTCTTTCTGCATGTTCAGAACTGCCCCTTTCCTAAGGGAATAAAACTGGTCATTTCTTTCATTCAAATAGTTTCTGAAGGTGGTAGGAGTTCCCACAAGCAAATGTTTTCATATTGTTAAACGTTTTTCCTGCAAAATCATTCCTAGAATGGTAATGAGATAATTTTAAGAGGAAAGTCAGATTTACTACTTTTTTGAGACTGGAGGATGAGAAATCAAAGAACCAAGTCTGATGTAAGATAATTTTGTCTGATCAGAAGTATAGAATGACCCTTAAAAAGGGGGTGAGGGAGAATTAGGATTAAGGAAAATCGAAAAATTCAAGAATCATATTTGCAGAAAACTACAGTGCCCTCTTGAATACTCAGTTTTGTTTTAAGCCTCTTGTGACTCTAAATGCACGTTTAATCTGCAGGAAATATTTCAGTCATTCTCAGCTGGAGGAAAACACTGACAAAGAAGGGAAGTTGGGGTGGAGAATGAACTGCACTGTCAGCTGTCTCTCTGTTTTGATTCCTGCACTTGGGTAATTTTATATTTATATGGAGAACATGTTGAAAGTCTTACTGGGAAATACTGTGTCAATACCTTCTTCACTCAAAAGGTTTTGCATGGAAAATCATCTGTCACTTAAATGAGCAAAACTGCAAGGTATGACAAGCTTGCTGTTTTAAATGTGGTTATTCAGATGCATTGGTACAAAGTTGTTCAAGTGTTCTGCTCAAATACCTATCCATGTTTCAGTATGTAACCAGCACAAGGGTTCCTCTCAGGTCCAGAACTCTGCATTCTTGTAAGCATTGTTTCCTGGGGCTGCATGGGGGGAAAGGGAAACCTTGGGGAATGAGTACACAGCTTCATTTTTGGTCAGTTTTGGGTTTTTCTACTATATTGACTTAATGTTTGTCCCCCTACGCTGAATTTATTCTATGCAATTCTGAGGCTGAAGACATGACTTCTGTTTACAGATCTTGCTGCTACATTGGTTCTTTGAAAGGATCACATTGCTGCTTTGATATGAAGAGTGGTATTTTTGGCCTGTGGTCTTGCAGGCCTCTTGGGGCTGCATGCTTCCTCTGAGGAGCTTAGAGAAGGTAGCTAAGCCTTCAAGGACTTTTTCAATACAATTATTTCCATATAGAGAATTTTCAAAAAAATCTCTGAAACTTTTATGGGCCCTTAAAATTGAGGAAGGCTGACCTGGGCCAAACCTTGGTATGGGCAAGTACTTTCAGTCCCTTAGCTGCAGGTTTGATGATTGGTACGTCTCAAGCAGCTCACTTTTTTCCTCCATTTGCTCATACAGTACTGAGCAAATGGCATGTGTATCATTAGTTGTCAAAGCTCATATGTGTAGATGAGTCCAGTTGTCCTCTAGGTGGCAGTCGAGATGAGTGTTCTTAGAAGGCTTCACTGAACTGATTAAAACATGAGAACAATATACTTGTAAGCTTTTAGATGCTTCTACTGCCTACAGTTGTGCTAACCTCAGGTCCTTGAATGTTTGTCTTTCCCCCCCATCATTACCTCCATATTTATATAAAAAAAAAAAGCTGTTTTATATTGGAGAGTAATTCAAGATTAAGCTAGAGGTTTTTTGACAAGCTAGTGTTGCAAATGCTATAAAGCCTTCTTTCCTTCAACAATACTTTACTGCTTATTCTTATTTCTGTCATACTGCAATAGTAACACCCTTAATGCAGTGTTTGAAACTTTTTTCCCCATGAGTTGAGTTTCTCATCAGAGTCTGAGAAGACTGCAGTCGTGAGGGTGAAAAGGAAGGAAAATCTGTAGAGGTGACTTGTGAGAAATGTGCTTTGACTGTGGATTCTGGGCAGAATAGCAGTTCTAGGAGTGACAAAGACCAAGTGAAGTCAAGGCTTTCTTTGTATAGCTGAAAAATGAAGGAGAAATTCCTTTCTCTGAAACAAGCACTGCCTCCATATCTGGCATAAATACCATTCACTGTAGACATTCTCTCTCTCTTTTTTTTTCTTTTTTTTTTTTTTAAAAAGCATTTGGAGCTGTTAGATGGTTGGGGGTGGGGAGGCTGGATATTCTGTGGAGCAGTCTGAGGGCCTCAATGGAAATGCACCTCTGGGGCACATTAAAAAGAGNAGGTCCCTTCCAACCCCTACCATTCTGTGAAATCTGCTGGGACAGAGATGTCTGCTCTGATCCTGTAAACCCAATAAGGGTGATGTATATGGCTAGTTTTTGTTACTGGTCAGTCTGAACATTGGTGTGATTATGTAGTTTTCTGAACACATGGCAGAATTCATCTAGCTCCTGTCTTTTCATTGCTTGTTTCTGGGATGCCTGAAATTGTTCTTAAAATTTCTTGATACATTTGAATATATATAAAAAAGAGATAACAGTACAAAACAGATGACCATATATACCATGATCATCCTAGTGCATCCTATAGTATTGCTACAATAGGAATACATGAGGTATTTTTAGTATCCTTTATTTTCTGGGACTCACACCAAATGATAAAAATATGTGTTTTCAGGTTCCATCTCTTGGATTTCTACCCCAGCTATGTTCATGTCCTGTACTGCTGAAAAGTCTTGATTTTTCTTTTCAATCTGGACTGTACTGTGATACAACACTGGAGTATGAACATCATTGGTGTACAGTTGTAGTTGTAGACAGTACCATCCTTGTGTTACATGAATGTTCTGTAACTACCCTGTAATTAAAGTACATCCCCCCCTGCAGTACTTAGTAATCTGGGTACAGATTTACAAAGAAAGTCAGGCATGTTATCTTAAAAGTAAGTGGGCACAATCTCTTTAGAAATAATGGTCATGACTCAAAATACTCTGAGGCAATTAAGTTCTTATAGATAAAAGTTACTGGTATATTAGTACAGAGGAAGGCTAAGAAATTGAACAAAGGACTGAATACTATTCATGAGTAAAACTGAAAGAGAAATGAAAAATGCTTTAATAAGTTTCAGGCTTATAGCAGTTAGACAATATGACCGCCAGAGGTCCCTTCCAACCTCAACCATTCTGTGATTCTGATTCTGTGAAAACAAATCAAACCACCTGACAAAAACTCAAAGTTGGGAAGAAGCTAGGAATTCTGGCTCATCACAGGATGACTGTGAACTGCTAATTTTAAGCAGCTAGGAAAAAAAATAACCTAGGATGCATCAGGATCAGGAGCAGGTGAGGGAGCACTTGCTTTTCAGGCTGGCAGGAGATACCAAGTGGGGGGATGGGACGGGGACGGGACCAGCAGATGTACTCAAGAGCAGGGCTGCCATCCAGAGGGACCTGGGCAGGCAGGAAGAACAGGCTTTGTGCAGTTCAGTTGGGACAAATGCTGAGCTCTAATAGCATTTTAAACAATACCTTAGAGAGTCTGAGTGCCTTTCTTACAGGGATCATAATGGACCAGCATCTCCTGGTGCAGAACACCATCTTTGGAAGTTTTCCAGACCAGACAGGATAAAGCCCTGAGTCATATGCTCCAATCTCCTTGCTGATGCTTTGAGCAAGAGGTTGGACTGGGGATCTCCTGTGATTCCTACTATTTCAAATAGCAATATGAGTGACAAAGGCTGGGGAGAGTATCTTCTGAATTCAGGGTGTGATTGTCTTCAAGATCAATTGAAATAGTAGTGCATCCAGTAAATGATTTCTAGGCCAGTCAGAGATACAGAGCAGACAACAGTAGTCCAGAGAAGTGTAGTTGGGGAATTTTTTCAAAGTTAAAATGAGATTTGATTTCTATGGGACATAAATAAAACAACATTGACAGCAAGCATTCTGCTTTTGATACTAATGGGATGCCAGCTTGAGTACAAATGATGTCCAATTCTCATCACTAAAGGAAAATGTAAATTAGTCATTTACTGCCTTTGATTTGCAGCTACTCATGGGCCATGGACTAGTTCTAAGGGATCTGCAGATAGTAGCTGAGAAAAGCAAGCATTCTGACAGTATGTTTAAATTTGCTGATTAAGGGCTGCATCTCCACTCAAAAACTAAGGATGTAGGAATTGAAGGATTGTAAACAAGAGTTCAGACCAACAGAAAGGTATAATAGTATGTCTTCAAAAAATCTATTTTCACAATGTTTTGGCAGATAGGAAAGCAAACTATAGTGAAGACTTTATAAATAGTCTGTTATGAAAATGTTTTTTAAACTGTTAGTAATTTTTGTTGGAATTTGTATTCTCCTGCAAGTTAGATTAAAAAAAAAAATACCAGAGAATGGACCTGTCTCTCCTTATTGATCTCAGTCAGGGCAGGGAGCAGAAAGGAAGCTCACTGGACATTGTCAGTGTGTCAGCTGGCTTTATACAAAAAATCTACATTCCTCTTTGATTTAAGAGAAACTATAAAGTGCTCATTGTAATAAGTGGGGTTTTTCTGTGTTAGCCAGTTCAGTAATTTGAATGTACTATTTAGCAGTTCCCTGGTGACACAAGAGGGGCATGTTGTGATATCTGTCACAACTTTGTCCTCAGTAACACCATAAATGGATGATTCTTACGTGCATTCTCTTCAAATTTATCTGAACTTTGTATTTTTTCTAATTAACTTAAGGAAAAATCTTGGAATCAAGCAGGACAGTAATTCTAGGCTATAGTTCAGTAGTGCTTGAAATATAAATATTAATTTTTGCTGTTTATTTTCTTCAAAGTAACTGTACAGTACAGTCTTTGGCACCTCTGAATGTAGTGAGTTTGGCTTTTATTTCTTTTAATTAAGCAGAAGTGAAAATATTATGATGAGGAAGGATAATCAGAGGAACTACTTTGTTCAAGACCAGGGAGCCAGTTCTCTGTTCAGACAGAGTTGACTGGAGAAATTACTTGGGAGCCAGACACTACTGAAAATATCTGTCTTCTTCTTTATGCTTCTAAATAGTTGTAGAAATCTGACTCATCTATCAGCCTGATTTCCATATATAAAATGAAGAATAATATTTTCTTTGGAACTCAACCCTAAACATGCCTGTTGCCTGCTAGTGTTGTCTGAGAAAACTATGGACAGCTTGTAATATCTACTGCACAAGTAAATGCAGTATAATACTAGCAATCAGGATTTCCTTGCACTGTTTTATCTTCCCTTCCTTCTTTTAACTGAGTAGGCTAAAATTGGTTTCAATATCTAATCCTTAGTAATAGCTCTGAACTTTGAAGAATGCTATCTTTTGCTCTTCCACTATTCAAAGTGAAATATGGACATAGTCAGAGGAGATGGGATGGTTGCTTATAAAGACTTTTTTTTTCCTGGAAAGATGAATGAGGCTTGAACTGAAAGAAGTTGAATCAATTTTGGCCTTTTGGTGCACTTCCCTTTTACCACTAGGTAAAGCGTGAAAACAGGTGAGGTGAAAAACAGGCATGTGACTTACCAATAATTCTTTGTGTTGATAAATCTTAAACTCAAAAAACCAACCAAACAACTCCCTTCTGCCCCTCCCCCTTCAAAATGCTATTTTTTCTCTCCTTAAGATCACTACCATATACCAGTTGACTGTGTAGAGACACATACTACCCCTGCAGCTCTATTCCATTGGCTGTCATATAATAAAATAAATTATATTAAAGGAAAGACATGTATTTTGAAGTCACATTCAGCATGCTCAAATGTACTAAGTAAAAGGTTTCATTCTTCACTGGAATGAACAACTTGCTGAGCATGTACTTTTTTGTAGCAGTTGGTCTGCTCAAACTTGAGACCACTTCTAGAACTAAACACATGCTCTATTCACATCTACTATCTAGGCAGGTGAACATGTAACCCACTCTGACTGAACCACTTTTCTTTGGTAATTTTTCCTGTACAAAGACTACAAGTACAATATACACAACTTAAGAATACAAAGCAATGATTTATTGGAAGGTGTACGCAGTAGATAGCTAGTAGCATGTTAGTCCTAGGTAAATGTTAATAAGCCCTTCAAAAGACATCTGATAAGTCACGAGGTGTTGCGACGGAGGGAAAA
>VYXH01006120.1:304031-372895 GCA_013397275.1 Burhinus bistriatus | reverse complement strand
GTAATAAAGGAGAAGTAGTGTAGTTACTAATTATTTTAATGGTAGCTGAGACTAACTTATTTAGCTATTTTAACATCTAGAATGAATGTACTGTGTTTTTACACCTAATTATGTCCCTAGAACTGCAGTTCTAATGTCTAGGTTGTATTCTGGTTCCAGAACTTAGGGCCCAGGAATCTTTGCATCAGCTGCTTTCTCTCTCAGGTGATCGTAGGACCGTAGAGCAGTTCATCTGGAGTTTCCCGGTTTGTATTTAGTTTAAGTGTCAGCAAAATTATTTTTCTTGCATCGTGCATTTGTTCTGACATTGTGGTGGTATCAGGAATACCTAGTATAATAAAGTTACATCTCCAGACTGCTTTACGTGGCAGACTGACAGAGAATTAAAATGATAGCAGATATTACAGTTGAACTGTCACTGTTAGATCTTCTGTCTAGTGTCTGTGTGAGAGAGAGTGAGCACACACGCCTTCCAGAACTTCTGTACATCTAGTTGTTAGGAGCCAAATAGTTTGTTATTGATGTTAAGTTGGCGAAACTTTTAAAAGTCAATGATCCTATAAAGTTGAGGAGGATGAAGACACACGAAGACAAATTTACACCTTAAACTGCTTACAAAACTTTGTTTTGTTGCATTGGACTGTAGCTTAAAATTTTCAGTGCTGTATACAGAATGAAACTCCCTGGTAGAAACATCTACTGTCTGAGTGCTGCCCAGAAGTGTGGCACAGCAGAGGCGACACAGGCTCTGTTTGCAAGGAGAAGCAGTTCATTAACATATATTTGCTTTATTAAAAATCCTACTCTCTATATGATCCTACTAGATATCTAAAAATTCTTCTGGCCCTGTAGTTTTATGAAGCTTCAGAAAATGATATTAGAGGATGCTGTGTTTTGAACAGCCAGAGTGTTTGAGTGCAGATTGGTCTTAATAATTTTGCACTCCGTTGTAGACATCAGCTCGGTGTAGTGTAAGGATACCTGAACTAACTTTTATCAGTGCAAAGTTGTTACGTGCTTTGTAGATATCCCTGTGTTTATTAAAACTAATGAAATGGGATTTAGTGTGACCTCTGTTAGAATCCCCGGCATTTGCCACTGTCACAGGAGTTCAGAGTAATATTGGCTTCTGTCATGAGAGTTAAATTTGGACTATGAAGCTCTGACTTCCGCTGCGCCCCCCGCGCTCCAGGCCCCCGTTCTTTCACTTGCTCATTTTTCTGTAAGTTGGGATTTTGACTGTGTAGGCATTTGAAATAAGTAGATATATGAAGCTGGATATGAGAAAGAACTGTGTGGTCTATAGAAAAGAAAACCCCATATGGGAAGCTGGCTCTGAGAGCAGACACAGGACAGAAATTTATAACCATTTCTACGCAGGAGAAGCATAGGTTTGGTGTATTTGGGCTGGGGGCTACAGTCCCTTCCGTAGAGGACCTGCAGCTTTGTAGAGTTTTTCAGTGCTTTAGTGGTGCCATAATGCTTTGACTAGTCAAGCATACTGAGTGGAGAAAAGGAATGAAGAAATTTCTGAAATGTATAGCTCAGAAAGGCAAAACACAGAATAGCCTGGTTATCAGGCTGCTTAGTTTATGTCATGATTTGTTAAAGCATGTGTGACATGAGACTTCGGCTTAGTTTTCGTTGAAGCCCTTGATGAACAAAATATTTCAGGCATAGACCTTCTTCTGAGGTTGTAGAACTCATATTAGTTTCCTGAGAGCAGTTAGCATGTTATGACTAGGTCTTAGGTTTGCAGAAGCTTGGCTTGACGTGACTGGTTTGACTGGACCTTCAGAGCAATGCTCTGTTCAAGGCCAACTATGTAGTTTTAATGCTGAGAAGAAAAAAAAAATCTGAGTCCTTGTGTGTTAACTTCAGTTTAGTGTGGTACTACTGAAGACACATTCTGTCTGTTGTAGACACAAGATACGCTTTATGGTGGTTTGGGATGAAAGATGTCTTTTTGTTCACAAAGAGAAGAGTTATTTGGGGCAGCTGGGCTGGTTCCTTCTTAGAAATTATTATACCCAATTTAAGCATAATCTTACGTTTGCTTAATCATGGGAGAAGATAGAAAACTCTTCGGAGTCTTGTAAAGCTTTTTCATCAAAATGAGTCATGATCTTTAAAATGGTGTTCATGTGCTTGTTCCCAAAGCTGTGCACTCTTGCCGGTGCAGGCAGCTTTCCTTCTGTTTCGGCAGACTTCGGCGGTTACAAGAGGAAGCCAGCAGACAGTGTAACCGGTTGTGCACATTCCTTGATTACTATGCGTTACAAGAGTGTGATTCATACATGTGTCTAACTAAGCATTAGAGGGAAACTCTCTGACAGAACTTTTTTGAAAATCGTTCTAGCACAGTGTGTACGACTAAAGACACACTTCAGCAGTTTGAAAGCCTCAAGCTTCAGCGTCCCATACATGTGGACGCTTTTGTGATGCTGTGCTTCAAACACCCATATGTGCAGTTTACTGCCTTTCAATAGAGCCTTTATGAAACATACAAGTTCCAGAAAGTTGGAAGAATATCACAAGAATATTGTGTAGGAGAATAAGAAGTATGAGGAAGATTGCTTCATGGGGGGGAGGGAAACTGCCAAACTTGCAGGGTGTAACAAAACAAGAAGTTGGAGAGCTGCTCCTGTGATTAAGTGGTGGTATTTTCATGAGTGAAGGTATTCATGATGTTGAATTTTAACTATCTGTGCCAACGCTCTTCAATTACTAGATAAAAACTGGAGAGTCTCATTAAGTGGCTGAAATTGTTTGATGTATTAAATATATACTATGGTATGAAAATATGGCCAGATGTGTATAACAAAACTGACCTATAGCTATGATGTCAAACTTGCATCTTAAGTGAAAAAAGTAAGAAGCATTCCTGTGTTGGAAAACTGAGGAGCTTCTGTGTTAAATATCTCAGGTCTGCAGATGATGAATAGGTTAAAAGTGAGTCTTGGGGTTAATGCCTTCTTCATAGTCAGACCAGGTGAACTGAACTTCTTTGCTGCCTAAAGAGCTCATTAACAGCTTTTAATCACTTGGTCTCTGAGGTTCGGTTTCCCCTCAAGAGGGAAAAGGATGAGACCTTTGCTAGCTCATCGTGTTGAGAGCTGATACAGGTCATGCTGTATCACCAGCCCCTTCTAAGTTTCTCCCTAGTCCAGAGCATTCTTGTCAAGAGAATTGTTGGTAAATCTTGCCCGTTAATAAATCTGGAAATTAATGTGTCTCACAAATGCAAGGACAAAGTGTAACTGATGTAATCAGTCTCTGTGATATAGGTGTGCCTAAATTTTTTTCTGATGCTGAGTGGTTCAGTGATTGCTTTGCATAGTCTTACTTCAAAAATTGAGTCCATAAGAATAATAAAATGGAGAAGTAGCCGGTAGCTAGTCTGTCAAAGATTCAGAGCTTTAATATATTTTCAGCTGAACTAATACATAGATGGCAGGAAACTTGGACTATCACAGGAAAAGTAGCAGAAGCTCTAAACTGTCAAGCAGTCTTCTCTTATAATTCGTCACATCAGTTATGCCTTGGGACGAGACCTGTGATGTTTTTAAAGAAGCCTATGTAATTGCTGTTTTGAGTCAGCTAACTTGTATTATGTTGTTACAGGTCTAGAAAAATCCCTAGTTGAGTTTGAAGCCAAGGAACAGTTTGGGTAACTGAAGGAATGTTGGGAGAAACTTAAAGGTGTTATAAATATTAAATGGCAGGAGATTATTATGCTGCTAAGGAGCTCTTGACTTTTACAGATGATTTTCGATCCCACTATGAGCAAGAAGAAGAAGAAAAAGAAGAAGCCCTTTATGTTGGATGAGGAAGGAGGGGATACACAAGCGGAAGAGACTCAGCAATCGGAAACAAAAGAAGTTGAACCAGAGCCAACAGAAGACAAAGATGTTGAAGCAGACGAGGAAGACAGCAGGAAGAAAGGTAAAGTGAATCCACGTAGATAAACTCTCAAAGGTAGTCCTTCTGTATTTTGAGACTGTGAGCCCCATTTCAAGAATTTGGCATCACAGGGGCCGAGGTTTGTTTAGAGGCTTGCTGCTTATTCGGAGGGTATTTTTCCCTCCTGCTTGAAATCATGTTCAGAGACATCCAGCAAGCTACCAGTGACTTATGTAAATGCCACTTTCCTGACTCAGAGTCTTTTGTGTGAGACAATGAAAAGAGAATCCCTAAAACAGTTAGCATGAAGTTCTATGTCTTCCACATGCGATTGTTGCAATAATTCCACAATTATGGCTGTTTTTCATTTGAACACTTAAGCAATAGTGTGATAATAGAAATATGGTTAAAAGGGTTTCTAGTTTTTTGGACAACTGTGAATGTGTAAGTAGAGTGTTCTTTAGAATCTTTCAGGAAATAAGCTTGCGATTGTGTATATAATCTTGCTTTTTAAATTGAGGCCAATGTCATTTCAGGATGACCTGATTCAGGGAATGCTGTTAACTTAAAGCCAGTGTTGATAAAATTGGCTCCTGCAGTAGACCAAAGAAACTATACCTTCCTACTACAGTTTTCATGTTTTTCAAGCATCTCTACTATAATGACAAAAGTGACCAGTTTATCTTGTACAGCAGAAAGAAAGATTAAACACTTAAAAAGTAAGAAAATGCAGTTAGAAGATCCAAAGTGTAAAATAGTACTGAGGTATTTGGGGCTAGAGGGGAATGACCTCTTTAAAACCTGAAGGATATCTGTAGGGGCTACAGGTAGTTGCATGGGTTCTACTGTAATGTTTTGAAGATTTGGATGTAAATTAAAAACTTTAATGTCCAAACTGTTTCTACAGTTATTTCTTTTTGTAATCCTTTGCTTTTTAGATGCAACAGATGACCTGGATGATCTAAACTTCTTCAATCAAAAGAAAAAGAAGAAAAAAACAAAAAAGATATTTGATATAGATGAAGCAGAAGAAGGTGTAAAGGTTTGTTTGCATGAGTAGGCCATCTTGTCTATGGCTGAAAACTTTCTTGCTTTCATTTTCTGGGGATTGGCAGTGCAGGACTTGTTTCGAGTCTGTTGCTGTGTCTTAGCGCAGTTAATAATGAAACTTATGTTTCACCGTGTCTTTCATATATAGGAGGTCCTGCTGAACATATTGCTCCTGCAGGGCTTTTTGCCCCAAAGCGAAAAAATCTAACTGATCTGCACAATGAGCAAATATTTCTGCAATCTGTAGTAAGGGTTGACTTAGCATCAAGGTCGATTGTCTTTTGGGGTAAGAGAAGTAAAATGGCTGTTGGAAACCATGCACAGAATAGTCCTCTAGAGACCAACCCTTCAAATAAAGGGTATATATCTGCTAAAAAAATCTGGTTTTACCCTGGTGTTTTATTTAGAAATGAATGGCTACTGTTCTGTGTTCCAGAAAGCATACGAAATATTTTTACTCTTCTCAAGTTTTATTCCAAGTCATGTTTTTGTCTCGCATGTCCGTGTAACTGGCAAGCCCAGAGAGCAAGAGGACAGAAAAATGTTATGTTACGTGTGAACCTTTTCTTTAGATTCTGCCTTTTGGGAAAGAAAATGTCCTTCTGATCTGCCCCAGACAGGCGAAAGGCTCGCTCTGTGTTCTCTACATGTGTAGAATTGTGATAACAAATTGGAGTAGCTGCAGGTAGCACAGCTTTGCCTTACCTTATTGTTTGGCACGTAGGGTGTTTTGTTCCCTTATGCCCTGAAATGGCTGATGCTTTTAGGCAAGCATAGCATGACCTTGTGCTTGACCAGCCAGAAGTTAAACCAGAAGATAAAAATCTAGCCCTACTTCATGGTAGTAGTGCAGTGCTCTCTTCAGCATACTTTACTTCTGTTCTTACCTGTTATGTTTTAGGATTGTGGTGGATATTACGAGTATTCATCTAGTATAGTATGCTACTACTGTTATTTCTAATGCTGCGCAATGGAGATTTGTGTTTAATACTGTGAACTATAGTCTTATTATTTCTCTGCAGGACTTGAAAATTGAAGGAGATGTGCCAGAGGCAGTAGAACCTGAAGATGACCTTGATATCATGCTGGGCAATAAAAAGAAGAAAAAGAAAAATGTGAAGTTTCCAGATGAAGATGAGATAATGGAGAAGGACGAAGGTAAAAGTATAACCTAGTTCAATGAGATGTTGAAAGTGAAATGTAGTCCGTGTTGTAGGTGAAGAAGTTGTGTTCAAGTGCCTTTTTTGTTTCAAAATTCATTTTGTTACCTTTACCACTATATTATTTATCAGAAAAATGTTTTATAAAAGCACTGTATTAATTTGCCATAATTGCTGGTGTCCCATGTAGGTAGTGAAACAGAGAAGAGTTATGTTCACACATTAGTGGAATCTTCTTTGATGTACCTTTTAGAAATGGTGTAAGCATGAGGTTAAAGAATGTTTCTTTTCTTAATGAATCCCAAACAACTTTCTTTACAGCTTTTGAGGATGAAGATAGCAAAAAAGATGATGGAATTTCTTTTAGCCTTCAGTCAGGACCTGCGTGGGCAGGCTCAGAAAGGGACTACACATATGATGAGGTAACGTTCAAAAGACTTGTTGATGTGCATCAGTAGAGCAGGGCCTTATGCTCTTATGTCCTATTTCTAACTTAAAATTAAAGAACTTCTAGTCAGAGGCTCATGAACAGAAAAATAACAAAGCACATCTTCTATCACAGTTAATTTTCATATAGGGCAATATTAGTATATAGTTAAAACATCTCTGTAAACAGGCTGAGGTACCTGTAGATTGTGAAGTATACCCTTGGGGAAACAGCTTTTATATTTTGCATTTATCAGAACGTTTTTTTTTAAGTGTGTGTTTAAAAGCATATGGGGAAATGCTAATGGGCAAAGAGGGTCTAATAGTCATTGTGAATCCTGTTTCATGTTTTTTTAGAAGTGATGTACTTCACTGGAGAAATGCAAGATATTCTTGTTGATGTGAATCCCTTTTTTTGCAGTTGCTCAATAGAGTATTTAACATCATGAGAGAAAAAAACCCAGATATGGTAGCTGGAGAAAAACGAAAATTTGTCATGAAGCCTCCGCAGGTTGTAAGGGTAGGGACCAAGAAAACATCTTTTGTCAACTTTACAGATATCTGCAAATTGTAAGTTTCCTCTTTAGATTTCCCAGGAATAGCAGATGAATGCACTTTTCTGTGCTGTTGTCTGTTGTGTTGAATGCATGTTTTCTGGCAAAAGGCTGTGGCAAACCAGCAGTAAACTGAAAGCTATTTCAATCATACTGCTTATTTCCTCCACATTTCTCTGAGAAGATATTTATGAAGATGATTTCTTATTTTATTCTTAAATTATGAAAATGGTAGGCTCGCTACATGGGCCTTATGGACTGAAACTAAACCTGTTGCTTTTGCGACTTCACTGGCTTCTGTCAAGTCTGTAGTTGGGTCATCAGTGATATTTATGAGCAAGTCTTGGGCAGGGGGATGGGGGAAGTTCTTTCTAATTTGAGCTGACTACAAATACTATTCTCTTGGTAAGTGCTATGGGGTTCAGTAATTTTTTCCACTGTTTTCTGCACTGCTTTCTATGTCTTAATTACTTCTTGTGAAGGCAGTTCTATTCTTTATGGGCACTTCTGGCAATGCATATCTGATTTGTTTCATAAGTGTGCCAGAAAACAATCCTGATGAAATCATACTGAGGATCTGGGTACTATACTAAAGTGAATTTTTAATGGTAGCTAAGTAACACTTTTTTCAGGGAATGGCGGGGGGGTGGGAGAATAAGAATGGAAAGTATCAAATACAAAATTTCTTTTCAATAGTTACTCTAATTGTGAGTTTGGTTTACGGGGAGGATGCTGGTTTTTGTTTTGTGGACTGTTCAGCTTTCTTGTGTCCTCAGTCATTATCTGCCTGTGCTCTTTGGTGCAGACCCTCTGGCACTACTCCCTTTTAAACTTAGTAATTTAAGATCGTTTTAGCCTGCCAGTCCTGTATGAATATCAAATTTCTATGGAGGGGGGAGGTTAAACGTATCCTTACTTTATTTTTAGATTACATCGTCAGCCAAAACATCTTCTGGCATTTTTGTTGGCAGAATTGGGTACAAGGTAAGGCTACTGGGCTATGTATGTGCTTATGCATGTAGGAAGCAATGGCAACATAGTTGGCGTTGCCTGATCAAATAAAATTCTTGGATTTAGGTCTGTATATGTGTGCTTGAACATCAGGCTTTTCTTCCCTGCACATAGATGGTGTGCTGGGTGATTGAAGAGATACCATCTTAGGGAAGAGGTACAGAGGCAAACTTAAGTCGGAGGGAACAGTCTGGATAAGGGTTTGAATTCCCAATTTGGGACCTTTCTCAAAGATGCTCTGACAGCAGAGCTGTTTGTTACAGTTGGCGTGGATGGCTCTGTGGCTTGTATCAACTTAAAGCAGATGACAGATAGCTAGGGAAGAGAGAATGCCTGACTGCCTCATGGCAAGTCATGATTCCCCAACGTTAGACACGTAAGATTCAGCTGGACAGGGTGCTTGGCCATCTTGTCTAGACCATGCTTTTGCCAAGACAGTTTGGACCAGATGATCCTTGAGGTCCCTTCCAACCTGATATTCTATGATTCTGTGCAGTCTTGTGGGCCCATAGCTGGTTATTCTGTCTAGTGCTGCAGTTAAATCCACCTGCCTTAGCATAAAACCAGTGTTGATTTTACACGCCTCTTACTGAAGATCTCATTCTGTGGTGGCGTTCTTTCTCGTTGTCTATTCATTTCTCTGTTGCAATGTTGTTATATGTAGATGTAGAGAATCAAGGAGTCTAATTGCAACGTGTATATAACAAATGCCCATTTCCTTGGGTTTTGGAGTCTCTTCAGCTCTGGACAAGTTAAACAAAAACTTAGAAAAACAGAATGTGAAAAAACATTCAACTTACTACATCAGAATGGCTAGAAAAGGATCTTACTAGTCGTATTATACCTTACTAGGGAGTTTTTTGGTCACTTCTGTGAGATAAGCAGGTGTTAATTCTCAGTTCTGTAAAGTTCCTCTGACTGGGTAGCTTAACTATGAGGTGGATCTCTGCTGGAGTTTACTTTTACTGCAGTGAGGGTTATGCTTGGGCAAAAATTCTGTAGGTTTTCAGATGCCTTCAGAATTTTGCATTTTTTTCCCACAAAGTAATTCTGGCGTACTCTTATCTTGAAGAATGCATCATTATTTTGCTTAATGCTCATGACTTTTTTTAACACTTGATGTCTTCTGCAAATCAAATAATTAATTTTTCTTT
Organism: Burhinus bistriatus; assembly: GCA_013397275.1. Lineage (NCBI taxonomy): Eukaryota > Metazoa > Chordata > Aves > Charadriiformes > Burhinidae > Burhinus > Burhinus bistriatus. Next base: position 363,637 of record VYXH01006120.1, on the reverse strand, counting down.
TAAATTAGTGGCTCAATAGATGGTAACAACCAACTTGTAATCAAAGGAAGATTCCAGCAAAAACAGATAGAAAATGTCTTGAGAAGATATATCAGTAAGTATAACTCCCTTTTCCACTATAGATTTCTCTCAGACCCCTTTTGATGACCAGTGGCCGATGTATGGCCCTTAGGTGTGTGCATACTGTGGAGATTCTGTGCTAAGAAGCTACAATTTTGCTGCAGTTTTGTAATGGAATAATGCAAGCAGAAGTGGTTCTACCATGGTTATAATAAGCACATAGGTTGTACTCTGTCCTGGCACTAAAACATACCAAGGAAAACAGTAAGAGCATTTGAGTATCATTTGTTTTCATCTGGCTTTCATTTCTTGGCTTTGATAAGGACTATGGAAAGTAACAGTAATTGTTAATTTCAAACTCTGTTGTACACATTAATTAACAAATACAGTGTGTGCGTGCTGCTTGTCAAAGGACTTGCAGATTATATGTAACAAAAAATACTGCTTTAGTGTTGTGTCTGTACAAGAGTTGCTGACCTCTGGGAATGCTGTTTCAGCAGAGGAACTTACCAAACGCCAGTGGGAAGTCTTAACTAGTTGTTACTATTTTTAAAACACAAGTGCCAGTGCATAATGTACCATAGGAAACCTAGTCTTTATTAACCTGGGAACTAGGGAGAATTTTTAGGTTGCCTCAACCTCTGTGGTTTCCTTGTGAGCCACTTCTAAGTTGGTAGGTGCATTTGAACAGCCTTTCAAGACAACTGTTAAACTGAAGGCTGAGGAAGTGGTGACTTGTACACTGATAATGCATTATCTTTTAACTGCAACTTAATTCCTTTTCTGCAGAGGAGTATGTCACCTGTCATACCTGTCGGTCACCAGACACAATCCTACAGAAGGACACCAGATTATATTTCTTGCAGTGTGAGACCTGTCACTCTCGCTGCTCCGTCGCCAGCATCAAAACTGGTTTCCAGGCTGTCACAGGCAAGAGAGCACAGCTCCGTGCCAAAGCTAACTAGTTTGCTAATCAACACTGGATTTTGCAAAGTGTTCTGGGGAGATATGACTGGACAGGTTTACAATCGGAATGGATTTACCATTGTATTAAGACAAGATTGTAAAAACTACAAGAAATTTGGCTTTTGATTGATTGGTCTGTGAAATCCTTGCAAGATGCAGATCCTCAAGCTGTTCACATACATTTGCTCATTGAATATATTTTACCAACTGTAAGGAACGTGATGGGAAAGGAGGTGCTTTTTAATCCACTCAGACTTCTGTAAAACACAAGATAAATTAAAGATACTATAACAGTGAGTGTCTTCGATTTGGATTTTTCCTTCAGTTTCTTCTTTAAACAGTTCATGGGAACGGTTGGCCAGTTGTTCTGCAGATTGTGTCACTGAACTATGTCCAAGACCCAGAATGAAGTTTAAGATAAAGGTTATTTTGCTTTTACGTAACAAGCTTATTTTTAGTTAGGCTATCATTAAAGAGAGAAACCAGTCACAAAAAGTCACAGGGTTGATATACCAACATGAGAACTGCTCATGCTTTTATAGCCACATTTATATGGGAATGCATTTTGCACAGAAAGTGACATCGGGACATGTCGATACTGCTTAACTAGGCAGAATGTAGCTCTGAGGTAGTTCAGCCACCATATTGATGCTGAATCTTAACATAGAATTGATAAACTGTACTGTAAGCTTTCATAGTGTCATAATACTAAAGTTTGCAATTTCTAAGAGAAATGTTTATATTTCCCAAGTCCTGCACTCTTCACCACTTTAAAAAGAATCTAACTAAATGCAGCAAAAAAAAAAAAAGTAACATCATTATATGATGGCTGCAACACTGTCTTATATAAATCTTGAATTTACAGAAGATACTGCCAAGTAGTTTGAGTTCCAAATTAACACGTAATGCTTCTTGATCATAACGTGCACTTCTCCGCTAGCAGTCAGTGTTAGTAATCTCTAGGGGACATGCATAGTGCTGTCCTAACTAGATTTTTCTAGTGCTGTAGAAGTTTTATTACAGCTGCCAAGTACAAAGATGCAAACGGGGAGTGAAGTCCCTCTTGAGCGCTGTAAGGCAGAACAATTTTCATTTAATTGCCAAAATGGCACAGGGTCAGGATAAGGTGGTGTAGCTCAGGACCCCGGGCACCCATCCCTGCAGGTAAGCAGAGTAGCCTCCTCCCCAGAGAAAATGGTGGTCATTCTGAATGCAGTTCATCAAATACCAGAAACTGAAGGGTTTCTACCAAGTTTTAATCTTTGTATGTATGTAATACAGAACATGGTCTTGCTGGGAAGTCATTTACTTGCTATTTGAAAACTTGACAGCACTGTAAGGCAAAAATCAAGGTTTTATGGTTGGTTTCTTAAAAGCATTTTGAATTTCAAGTGAGCTATAACAAATGTTGGATGTATCTTTAAGTGAATAAAGCCAGGATCAGTGCCTCTTGTAACATTATTGTTGTTTTCTTGTTTTTTTTTCTCTAACGAGTAGGCATTCTCCTGTTGGAAGTAAAACTAATTGGAGAAGTGCTAGTTCCCTTTTTGTTTCAGTGACTTGCTGTTGGGACATACTGAAAGAGCTGAAGAACAATGATACTTTCTATTTTTAAATGCTTGCTTTTTTCTGGGGTAAATACCTTTAACATATTTTTAAAAAATACGGTATGGCCTTGAGCAGGTGCCATATTTTAGTGCATTAAATGCAAAGTTTGACTTCAATATGTTTGGATCAAAAAGACCAGGTTAATAAAGAAATAAATAATTGGTCAAACCCATCATTTGTGAGCTCTCCTGGCTCACAGGAGAGCTTTATAGATGTATTTTGAGCGTGTGCATGGAATTCTGAAGGCGTTGGTTTTGATAACTAATATCTGAGTGAAACATCTTGAGCTGTAGACTCTAATTTACCTGTGGAGTAACCTCACTGATGCGTGAAGTGTCTTCTGTTTCTAGGAGCAGGTATTAAATGAACTGTGTTTCTGCCTGCTTTTTTTTTCTCTGTGAGCTGAGAATTGGCTGTATGGTGCTGATGGAGATGTGGGAGCCAGATTTTTTTAGGTACTGAAAGACTGCAGAGCAGAATGGAGTCCCTGTTGGAATGGTTTGGGGAGGAGCCTGGGAGCTAACAAAGAGCACAGTGATACAGCTGGGTTGCTCCTCTCTACAGCTCCAGCTGTGCCCAGAGTTCTCTTACATCTTATCTAAGTAATCTGAGCTCTTGCAGGTCTGTTCATTTCCGGCAGTAAAGATGCAACACATCTTTCAGCCCAGAACATGCAAAAGAAAATCTTTTGAGACTTGTCACTGGAGGTCCTAGGAGAACTGTACAGTAGAAGTCGTGTTGCTGTCAGTCAGCCTGAAATTTACTGATACTCTGGTAAGAAGAATAATTTCTTGATAACTTGCTTCTGCTAGGTAAATACTTTTATATCCATTGTGCAGTTAGGGGATTGGAACTCAAAGGATTAGGTGACCTTGCTCAGGTCACCAAAGTAAAATGAAAACAATCTAGTTTCCTGGTCCAGTATAGATGCAGTGGGATCAGCTACCTTCGAGGTGCTGTGGTTCTGTTCTGCTGCAATAACTACTTACTATTATGAAAACAAGTGAGATTAAAGTCTTTTCATGGAAGCTTCTGGCCAGAGCAAGGATTTAATCAAAGCAGTGGTATTTTTGTGATCAGAAATGGTGTAAAGAAAGTGAAGCATTTATTAAAAAAGTTTCCATTGAGAGGCGGGGATTTCTGGTTAGTACTGTGCATGGGTCATCGTGTGTTGTGTCCTCCAGACATACACCACACCCTAAAATGCCTGGTTTGTGTCAGTTGTGGGCCTGCTTGACAGAGAACCTTGGTCACCTAAGGTTGTAAGCCAGGAGAAGAAAAAGCAGACTTTCAAAGCTGCTCCTGAAAACAGGACATGGTTTGTCACAAATTGCATGGGATGTTCTGCTGTAGTCAGGCAAAAGTGCGTATGATGGTATCTAGTGGAGGAGGTACAGAAAAAGAAACAGCAGGAAAGCTTGGAAAGTCAAGAGAATATGAAGTTGAGTGTGATGCTGACAGCTCAGATTCATCAGAACTTACCTGTTAATCTTTTAAATGATATTTCTCCAGCTATCTGTTCTGCCCCTCTTCTCAGTTTTTTCCTAGAGGTTTATTCCAGATTACCTGAGCATCCAAGCAAGTGAGAGGCCAAGCTTTGAGAAAGAATTGAAGGCAGATGTTGAACAGAAAACAGCAGCTGCACAAGAATTACTGGTTCAGCTTCAGCCTGTATGGGCAACAAACTGCAAAGCCACACCAGCTTCCAAAATAACGGCTTGCTTTTCTATTTTTAATTTGTTTTTGCCATAGTAAAGGTTAGTTCCATGTTGCCTGAATAGCAGAATATAGTTTTCTGTAGCTTTCCATTCGACAAGTGCTTGCCCTTGCAGTATGTGAGTTTGCACCCTGGCTGCTCCGGTGCAAGCTCTTCCATGAGCAACCTGTTTCCAGCCCCTGCCCGAGGCAGGACATCAGTGTGGATGGACGGTGCTGTAACCCTGGATGGTAAGTCTGCGTTCACTTACCTTGCTCCTGAGCTGTCCTGTTAACTCTTGTGTTTATCCAGCCACTAAGCTCGCTTTTCCCTAGAAATGTGAAGGACTCAAATGATGGGAAAATGGGCAGTTCTGTGTCGCTGGAGGAAAATGGCCAGAAACACCCAAGTTAGAGATAGTGGTCACCTTGCAGGACAAGCCTGTCCTGATGAAAGCCTCTTGTGGCCTTTTCCAGCAGTGCAAAGGGCCTACAGCTAAAGTCTGTAGATGTTTGGATTCCCACAAGTTTCTTGGGGATTGCCTATACGGCTCTACCTCGCCTTCTGCTTTCTGCATTTTGGCAGTTAACCTTAGTCACAGATTGCTCTAGTCCCAGGTGTCTGTCAGCCTTGGGAAGACTCTTCTCAAGTGGCTCTAATTTGAGCTAATAGCTAAAAGGATTTCGGAATAACAGTAAAATCTGTGGCAGAGAAGGGAGTGCGAATCCATCTGTCCTTTCTCCCAGTATGCCTTCGAATGCAGAGAGATGATGGAGAAGAAAGGTTGCTCTGATCCTGATCGGCTGCTTAAATTATCTCGTGGCAGGAGGAGGAAAAAGGCTTTTGAAGGAAGCTATTACTTGGAAATTGTGGAATCCTAAAGAGAAACAGGTTTGAGGGCTCTTGCTGATCTTTAACAAGCGCTGTCTCACCTGTAAAAGGCCTTGGGCTTGAAGGGACCTCGTGGGGCTGCAGTCGCTTGGCTAAGAAATCCAGTTTTTTCAGCTCTTTCTGTAGTCAATAGTGAAGACAGGGAAGTGCCTCCAGAGGCAATTCAGGCAGTCTCTTAGTTTTTAGAAGGAGCTTAGGGAGACTGTGCTTTTACTGGAGGTGCTTCACTATAGATGAATATAGGTAAGATACACATTCATAGTCACATAGGTATCATGGGCATATAGACAGTATACATTCTTACCTACTCTGTATATAAGAATGTGCTGAACCTGTGCTGTTATTCTCTGCCACAAGCCCAAGGGAGCAACCATACTTCTTTGTACAGAAGTAGAAATTTAAGCTGCCCCTGGAAATACGTTGCTGCCCGACAGATGTGAGGAATTGGCTTTTCCTTGCAGGAAGAAAAAAACCTTTCTTGCTTCCCTTCTGCTTGTGACTATAATGCCAGGCTCGTTCTTCGCTGTGTAATCTTGCAGTTCATCCTTCTTCCTTTTTGCATATTGCAAACAACTATGTATTTCTGAAATAAAACAGTCATAACTTTACATCTGTGTTATGAATAACTTTTCTGCCGAATACCCAGCAGAAACGTGTGGGTACCTCCCTCTTCAGCCCCTCGCGTCTTCTATAGCGGGTGCCTGGACTTGGAGAGGCTTTGGGTTTTCTAATGCAGAAGCAGCTTCCTTAATTCTACATTCTGTATTAAAGAAAATTAGTTTTAAAATCTTTGTTTCTTCCCCTAGCCTTCCTTGCTGCTTTGGGTAATTATCCCATCGATTTTGTGTATTTCTTTCTTCCATGTAGAAGCATTTCTTTCGGAGTGGAGCAGGACTGTGTGACTGATAACAAACCATGCTTGTGCCCTGATTGTCACCAGTGTTGGGTCACACAGCTGGATCTTGGTGCTTCTAATGTGGTCTTACTGTCCTCTTCCGATAATACTCATTTTCATTAAAAAAGGAAAAGAAAAGGGAGTTCTATTGCCTTTGTTACAGGGAGAAAAGCTAGATGTGACTCATTTTGAAAACAAGACACAAAAGGCAAGTAAAAAAAAAATATTTTCGATTCTTTTTAGTTTTGCGGACTGAAATATCTTTCTGTACTGCTCATGATCCTCAGAGCCTGCTGCAGGCCTTGTGCTTTGCTTTTGTTCAGCACCAAAATAGCCTTTTTTCCCCCCATGAACGTGAAAAAACAAGTTCTGGGAAATATGAGCTCATCTGAAATGAAGTTTAAAATATTTTTCTTCCCTGCACTGTCTCCGTGCTTTCTGACACCCTCAAACAATGGGTTGCTTTCCTGCGAGTCCCAGCCAGCAGGGAGGATTGCGTTTTTTTCTTTTTCTCTTCTGAAGGAGTTGTGCAAAGACCTCTTGGGTTCTTTTGAAGTGGTTATTTAGGTTTGAGGCTGTGGTTGTTACTGAGGTTTCCCTAGTAGCGAGAGGCTGCTCAGAGTTGGCCGTGTGGTCTCAAACTTTTTTTTTGTACATGACAGTTTGTATTTAATTCCAGACCTACTCCACTTTCTTAAATTCATTTAAGCTGTGTGCTGAAGCACATTGTTTCCCTCTACATTTTGTTCTGGATGAGGGAGGTGTCTGTTAGATCCTGCCCCTGACCAAGAACGTACTTGGGCTTGGAGAATGAGGAGCATGCTGGGGCTGGAGCCCCATCTGCGCCTTGTGGAGATACTGCAGGCAGAGAGGTGTCTTCTGAGCTGGCCAAAATCGGGAGACAGGATGCTTTGGCGTGTGTGGATACGAAGGGGATCTTCTGAGCTTACTGCTCTTCAGAAGAAGTTGGAAGAAGGAGGGGGCCAAGCTGGAGCACAGGATGAAGATGAGGAGCGGATGTCCCAGCTGTGCTGTCCTTCTCTCCCCGAATGGCTCGGGATGACCCAGCAGAAGGAAGCTCCAAGCAAAGACGGGGAGTGTTTGCACCGCTGTGGCTCTGCGCCCCTCCTGCCTGGGCTGACCTCCCTTCTGCACCCCAAGCCCCACAGGGCTGGCATCTCACAACTCCTGCTGCCACCACGGCAGTCCCGCTCCTGCCGTTTTACCGGAGATGGAGCTGCAGTCGTCCCCATGCAGCAGAGAGCGGTTTTGCTGTGAAGGTTGAAAGGTTCTTGAAGATAGAAAGGAAATATGTAGGTAATGAAAAAACAAGATCAAACTTAGTGCATAGAAATAACAAAAGGTGAGGACTGGGCAAGTATGCAAATGCCATAGAGAAAAAAAACTAAGAAATGCAATCGGAAAGGTTTTTGTGTGCAGAGGCACTGGTTCTGGGTTAGTATTCCTGCTTTCTTGAAATACTGTTGTTTGAGAGCTCTGCTGTTAAAAAGGTGATTGTGTATATCAGATTTACCTTTCTAATTTGGATTGTAATGTCCAGTGCACCACGCTTTGCCTGGTATGCATTGAATGTTTTCCAGAAGAGTGGGATAGTCACAGTAGGTCTTGGATATCCACAGCCTTGTGGGTTGAAATGATGCTTAAAAGGAGTCAAGAAGCCAGAGGAAGGGAAGAGGGGAGTGCTGTGAGGAGCAGGGCTGATGGGGATGGGGCAGAGGTAGGAACTAACACCGCGACAGCCTGTCCCTCTGCATTCCCATCGAGTGCTCTGCCAAGCCATCGCTGTGGCCAGTCCTCATCTTCTGAAGTACAAAAGGGATTAGACTGTGTATACTCAAGGGATTAAACTATATATACTCTTTTTTTTCACTGATGCTGTCTGTATGTTTTGTATCGCCACGTATGAATTAGTCTCTGAGCAGGGTTTTTCCATCCCTAAGTTGGGTTGCTCTCTGCATATCCTCCGTGCCCTCATGTTCTTACGGTTTCTTTACTGGCCCGAGTCCAGCAGGCTCTTGGAGTTGGTCCTCGCTGTGCGTTCAGCAATTTTCCAAGGCAGATGTTCTCCATACACGAGTGGTGATGGATGGCAAAGGTGGTAAGGTGGATATCTAAACACAAAGCCCATCCTATTACGATAGTTCCTGGCTGCAATTTAGGAGGGCACAGGACTCTCCCGGACATCTGGGCTTGGTGGCTGGAAAGGCAGGGAGCCTTGCTGCTCCTTTGCCAATGCAATTATTTTTTCTTTGGTAAGAAAAGAGCGGAGATCTGTCTTGGATTGGAAAATGATCCCACAACAAAAATTACAATGTGGGAAATGGTCTCTACTATGACATTGTAGAAAGACTGTATCATACTATTTTCAACATATATAACTAACAGAAAAAGCTGTCTTTTACCAGAAAACAGATGAAATAATTGCAAAAAAACCCAGGATTTTTTTGTTCCTTATAGTGAAGTGGTGTGAGAGACAGAAATACTCTTAAAACCACGACAGATGAAACATATCTCCTGCAAATGAGTACTATGGTTTTTGCCCTGGCTGGCTGGTTTGCTGTTATTTCCAGCCAGTTTCAGTACCTCGCTCCCAGATTCAGCGCAGGTTTTGTGTGCTCTGCTGCTGGGGAAACACTGTTCCTGCTGGGGGAATAATTCAGATCCGTTACGGCACGAGTTGAAAGCGGTGAGGAGCAGTTGCAGAAGCAGCGATGGATTTTTTTGTGTCTGTATTTTAAATGAGTGCAGTGACGGCTTGTGATCTGGGATGACAGAAAGCGGATGTTGTGCCACGCAGGAACGGAAGAGCCCTGCTTGTGTGTTGCCTGTTGCTGCCCCACCACACACCCCTGTTATCTGCTCTGCCTTCCCTGGTCCCAGTGCTGCGGCCAGGCGAGATAACCAGCCCAGTGAGGACGGGCAGGCGGGCGTTCTTCTGCCCCCATGGAAAATCGCTCCTCGAATGCATCACTAAGGTTTTCTGCAGATGGGAACAATTCCCAATGGACCATTGCTTTTGATTCATTAGGGACCAGATTTCTCAAAAGCTTTTTGTAGCACGGCTCCAAGTGTCAACATCCACAGCTGTTACATGTTTTTCAAAAGAACTCACCACCCTGTGCATCGAGCCGTTTTGAAAGCTGGACATGGAGTGAACTAGAGAAGCCAAATACATCTTTTGTCCTTATTTTTGCTAGTAAGGTTCTGAAACATTTGGCTTTTAATGTTGGTTTTGTGGTGTCAGCGTTGTTCATCTCGGCCGTGGTTTGGGCCACTTTCCCACCAGTGCCTCAGTCCCAGTGACGGCAGCGCCGCCCTGATCCCTGGGCCCCTGCCTGCAGTGTTGTGCCGACCAGGGCTGAGCTCCGCAACCTCGGAAACGCTCCCGGTGTTGCAAGGAAGGACAAGACATTTTTATGACGGCCTTGTTGGGAAAACTATGCCATGTGACCAGGTATGGAGCAAGGGTGCCTTAATCAACTGCTGCTTTTTGGGAGAAGGGAAAAGAGCAGGAGAAACATCAGATGAAAGACCAGCTGCTTGCGTGCCCCAGAGATTCGGCTGCTGTTGGCCCGCTGCCCTGTGCCCTCTGTTTCCCTCCGGGCAGGTAGGAATGCCGCCCAGCTGAATTTCCCGCAGGCCCGGTGGGTATGGCCCCCCGAGAGCTGCCTCCCCTCGGGGTCTGTGCTCCGCAAGGAGAGCGGCCAGTCCATGGCCAGTGGGCTGGGGCCAGTCCGCTTCCCCCAGTGCAGATGTGAACAGCTGGGTCTGGGAATGTTTAAAGCCAGGCTGTTTCGTAGTAGACTGAGAGCAGATAACTACAAGTAGAACTGATAGGAATTATATTTTTGCTTCAATGTAACCTCAGCGTACCTTTCGAGTTGCTGTGCTGCTGCTTCCTAGGATGTCCTGTCCAAGCCGTGAGAACTGGAAAATCTCATGTGGATACGTGTCTGCTGGGTTAGGCTTTGGGCTGCAACCGTAGGTGTCCTGGAGGGTTCGGTGCCTGTGCTGTTACTTTTCTTAATGTCTTCCTTTTTTTTTTTTTTCCCCCTGTCCTTTTAGTTTAAATCCACCTTTCCACCTTGCTGTTAACACATCGTTGTTTCTCCTTTTATCTCTCTAGTGTCTCTTGAAGTTTAGGCTTTTGGATGCAAATGTACATCCCAGGTGGCTGTATTGGCCCCGAGTGCTCCGAGTACATAAAAATGATTTCTGATTCCTCGTCCATACCCAATCAGCCAGGGGGATGTGCGTTATTTTAGAAGAGCTTTTAGGTACAAATGCAGTTCATTATGGTATGATTAAGATGATTCTGCTTTTCTTCCTGTTTCTCCCACTGGCTGCCTGCTCCCTGCCCAGCCTGAACTCCCCTCACATAAAGCTCTTAACGCAGTTACTGAAATACTATATCAGATGCTGATATGCAAACAAGTTCCTAATTTCTTGTGTTAACAGCATGTGCACATGCTCTCTCCCCCTCTGATACAGTATTAACAGCCGGCTCTGGTGGGTCTTAAGACATTCCTGCTTCTGCCTCTGGGACCGTGGTGCTGCCGCGGTCTGGGGCTGCTGGGAGGACCTGTGCTTGGAGCTGGACCTGCCTACGAGGACGAGTCTCCTGTGCTGCTGGGTCCTGCGTCGTGATGGGGTAGGACGCTGCATTTGGGTCCCTGGGCCCCGTAGCTGGACTGGTCTTTAAGCAGCTTAAATAAATACATTTAAGTGTTGCTGCTTTGTTGCACCCAAAGCAGTTTTATCAAAGGATACATGCGGATGAAAGTTCCCGAAGCCTCCAGTCGTGGTCCTCATTTTCACCTTGGCCTCAAGGAGCTGCTTACGCTGTGCCCAGAGTGTGATGGTCTGTGCCCCAGAGCTGCCGACAGCCCGGAAACGTTCCTGCCCAGCCGCCGGCAGCCGAGTGGGACAGCTTGGCCTCCCAAACCTGTTGAACTCAGCCGCGGTGCCGAGGAGGTCGCTCACCCACGGGGCAGGAGGGGTGAAGAAGTGGTGGGTGAGCAGACGGGTGAGGTTGTAGCTTTGGTCTGTGCTTCACCCTCAGCGAGGTCGGCTTGGAAACGGGAGTAGGTGGTGTCAGCAAGGAGGCTCACGTGCTGCCGGCAGCTCTGCGGGCAGCGCTGGGAGACCAGGTTCCTGCTTCTGCCCGCACCTCTCACCCCTGGCCTTCCCCTTCCCCCCTCTCACATCTTGTCTCTCGCGATCACCCTTTCTCTGTGTCTCTTTTGCAATCAATTTGGGTGAATCACTGGGGCTGTCGGCCCAGGGAGGGGGTGAAAGCTGGGATCCGTAGGAAGTTGTGTTTGAGGAACCCTCTCAAGCCTGTCAGACAAAATAATCCACCTGCTAGGAAGTAAACCTGGGCAATGAAAAGGTGCTGAACTTGAGGGTTTCCTCGCTGAACCGGTACAGTGCGTTCATACTGGCATGTGCCTGTCCACATGCCGCCACCACGGGTAAGTGAGCGGTGCCGGCGCAGGGGGCTTAGTGCAGGAGTGGCTGCTGAGGCCCCTCTGCCGGACGCGGCAGAGGATTTCTGGTATGACTGAGTCCTTTTGGCATCGGACCATCCCCCTGCCAGGCTTGGATATGTTTTCCTGGCAGAGGATGGACAAACTCCCCCAGGAGCCCTTGGGGTTCTTGACCACATCTCCAAATGTTTCCACAACTTTCTTGAGGAGAGGAAAAATACGGAATTGAATCTCCTGCAGATAATGGGAAGACAATGCTGGAGGGATGTGACAACTGTCACAGAGGAAGCAACTGGCTTTTACAACTTCCCCAAAGAATGGGTCCTGTTACAGCTGCAATAACTGAAGTATTTCCAAAGCGCTGCATGGACTTTAACTGTGATGCTCATTAAATATTTATTTAAAGTCAGTGGGGGCTTTTGTTGCATCTCCTGACTCAAACTGAATGCAAGGTTACAGGCGTTTTGGCCCGACAGTCTCTCCATGCCCAGAAGCAAATAAAAGGAGGATTTGGGTCTGGAGTAACCCTGCTCTATTGTTCTAATGACTGTTGAGGCCAGCATATGAACAAGCACAGGGCCAAAACTTCCTGCACATCTGCTGTTCCCATCCAGAGAATCACATATAAGCCCAGTGTGTCAGCAACCTCATACCTTTCATGTTTCCTTTGCAGAGGTGCAGAAGACCGTGCCGCTGTCACCACCAAATGCAGATGGGACGGCAACAGGCAGAGCAGCAAATGTGAGAAGCTGAGCAAGGTCTAGGGCCCTTGGTAGTGAGAACTTGCCTTTGTGGGTGGTGGGGAAAGGCTTTAACAAAAGCATATTTTCTTTTCCAGTTCACAAGGTGGAAACTGGGTGTATGTTCACTTGAGTTCCTCAGTTTATCTTGGTCGTTTTTCTTCAGAACGTGCCGATGTTGGATTAACTGTGGCTGGGGAGAATGGACTGGCCCAACCTTCGTCTTCCCACCTCCCAGCAGGACAGGGATGATTTACAGGGAGCGACTCAATGGGGATCTACTGGATCATGGAAAAGGAGGTTGGGTGCATGAAGGGTGGGATCCCTTTATGTTCATTCAAGAACTAATGAGATCTGGCGGATCTTTTTGTGTTATGGTTATTTAAGATGCCTTGGGGAGGACCACACATCTTTCTGTTAAGCACGACAAGCCCAGTAATGGGGCTTCTGCTCTTCACTGTGGTCTGTTCCCCTGTGACAGCAGAGCATGGTTTGGGCTGGGGTCGAGGACGAGGATGGATGGGCTGTGGTTAAAGTGCTGCGTTGTGCTCTGAGCATGCAGCACCCCACACCGTATCTCACGTGTGTGTTCATGCTTGGAAAGATGGGCTGGGGGAGTTGGGGAACAGGAGCTGGCTGTCATCAGGTGCACGCTTAAACAGCACCGATGGCTTTGTCTGCACTCTGTGCTCTGGAGTCCTTAAACACCTACAGCACACAGGCTTTCACCTGCGTCTTTCTCCAAAGCTCTGCCTCATGCCCCTGCAGTGGGCATCAGCCTTTCCCCTGCCCTCCCCCTCTGTCCCTGGGAAAGCAGTGCTCAGAGGGACATGGTGACACCTCCTCTCCCTCTGCTCCTCTCTTCACGGACCCAGTGAAGGCAACAGGAAGCTTTGCAGCTGCTTTATGGCCTTAAGGGGTGAAAGGGAAGGAGCGGTGTGCGTTCCCTTTCCCACCCTGCTGCTGTGCCCTCGCCTCTTCACGTGAAGATTTTTGGAATGGTCACATCCAGAACTCAGTAAGCATGGAAACCCCAGAACTCATTTTGTTGAGGCCCTGTCTACAGCCAATAGCAAAGTTCATTACCAGACAGGGGCCTGCATTAGAGCTCCCAAAGTCCCTCCCTCTCCCCCCAAAATAATTAACAAAATCAAAACAGTTGTTTGCTAGGAGACCTCAGCCATGCTTTAATGGCCTAAAGCTGATGAGCTGCACTGCGCTGCAACTACCTGGCCCCAGCCAGGGAAGCGCTCTGCCCTCCTCGGAGGCACTGAGCCATGGTTGCTCTCATAGCCCAGGTATGTGGCTCAACGGACCTGAGGTTGGGCTGATGTTGATCTTCTTGACTTGTTTTTTTTTTTCTTTGTTTTCCCCAACTTTCCTTCTTCTTCCCAGCCACAAAGATGTCCAGCAGCATGTCTGACCATGCTGCTTTCCTCATCTTGAAGTGAACTGGTGACTGATGGCAGGATGGATGGATGTTCAAGCATCCCCAGGCTCACCATGAACTTGAACAGACACAATAGGCAGCTTTGCTCTCCGGTGCTGGATGACGGCTCAGGCCAGGCTCAGCGGACAACTTTCTAGGACTGGAAACTTAAAAAAAGCATTGAAAGAGTGGTAGCAGCTGGCTTCTCCCCATGTGGTCACTGGTGCCTTCCAGACACAGCTCCGGTTTGGATGATTACTCCATTGAACACGTGCACAACTGGCCATACGGTGTGAGCTTTGCTCTGTTGAGGAAGTGACTGGGGAGATGGCCAAAGATGTTGTGCTTAAGGAGCATTTATTAGCACCCTTGGCTTGTGCAAACTGGAACAGCAGCCTCATTTTTGCAGTCCGTCACGAGTTGGACCAGTGCAAAGTCCAGAGATTAAAGGCCTGCATGTCCCCTGCATCAGATGAGCTTCCAGGCCTCCAGAGGAAAAGGCCCAGAGCGCCTGTGAACCCAGATATTCTGCTCAGCCCGGTGGGATACACCTTGTGTAAGGGAAAGCAAATCCTGTGGGCAGAGCTGAAGCTTGGAAAGGGACAGAAGACTTACTTGTCTGAAATAGAGGAAAAAAGACTGTGTGTGTCTGTATGGCAGAGATAGAAGAGAGCGAAAGCAAATTAGATTTCTTTCTTTTATTATACAGGATTGTATGTACAAGGTCACCTTTCTCCCAAACATCAGCATCACAATCAGTTCATAGCGAAAACTGCACCTCATCTCTCAAAGCCTAGCAAACAGCTCCACAACGGCTCAGTACAACACAATGGGTAAATTGTACAGGAACCGGAAAAAGGTAGGGGAAAGCACGGTTATCCCTTTAATCCCTCATGAATTATTTGAAATGAAGAAATGCAAATAAAACATTGTGCTTCAAGAGCCATGCTTGCTCCAGGATGGCCCTCGTGGGAGGGAAGCGTTGCCCCTGGGACCTGTTTTCCCCTTCACCCTTCAAAAAGAGATGCCGTGGATGAGGTCTGGCTTTGAGCGCTGGAGCAGAGAGCAGGAGTCCCCTTTCAGAGCACTCTATACCACCTGGGGGGGGGGGGCACGCGTTTTGTGGGAGGGTTTGACCAAGGAGAAGCTGTGGACACCGTTCCGGATTTAAAGCACTGATGTGTGTGTATGTTTTGGAGGGGAACGGGGGAGACAGGCAGGACACATCTGATCTGAATAAAGTGCTGCGTGAGTTTCAGTCCCATCTACCCCTGAACTCGATAAAACTGGATAAGCCCACGAAGGAGGAACAAACAAGAAGAGAAAGGCTGAGAGACCTCTTGGGTGCTGTGGTGTAAGGGAGTTCCCACAAGAAGCTGCATGCTGGCTGCTGCAGCCCCTGCTTGCAGGACGTGGTGTGGGTCAAAAGCAGCTTGAATTTGGGTAGGCAGGGGAGGTGCTTGCACGCCCACATGCATCGTGCTTGGGGTATTCACTGTTACCAGTCTCGTTACGCTCAGGCAAGCCGTCACGCTGCGCGGACCCATCCGACTGGTGATGGAGCACAGCCTTCGCAGTCGGGAGCAGGAGCTGTCGCACCGCTCTCCTGGTGCGCCAGGTCAGTGTGAAGACCCAGCGAGGCTGGGGCAAGAGGAGATGTGAGCACCCTGGGGAAGGGGCTGATGTCTCTGGCACTGGGCTGGAGAAGTGGGTGGATTACATCCCTTCCAGGGAGCAACTGGTCCAAGAAAAGCGTCTCTTCCACACATGCTTGCACCCCCTCGCTCTGCAGAGACATGCTTAGCCTTTACACAGTGGTTTCCCAGTGGAGAATGAGGAGACCAAACCACTGAAGATGACGGATGCTTTGTTTCTCCTCCTTGGGATCGCTTGCTTTCCTGCAGGCAGCTTCCTTTCCCTTCCCCTCTCTTCAAGCAGCTGCAAAGAGCGCAGCACGTGCACCAGCACCGGCTCCTTTCCACCTGGAAGTGATTGTGTACCTGCAGCAGCTCATGGGGCGAAAAGAGGCGTGACCCTTCTGGGAGGACAGCTCACCCCACACCCGCTTCCTCAACATGACCTTTAGCGTGAGAACACAAGTTGTCCAAACTGAGACAGTACTTTTCCCCCAGTTAGCAAATGCTCTGGCTTTCACCTAGCATGGGAAAAAAATGTCTTTATTGGGTTAGGCTTAGTTGTCTCTCCTCTTCTACAAAAAGCTCGATCCCATCTCTGACTCATTTGGTGACACAAACGCTCTCCCATTTTCCAGTCAGGGACAGTTATGGATTGCGCAGGGTTTGGTTCCTGCCTCTGCTGGCTGTGGAGCTCGGAATCCACTGCACAGGGTAGTGGGGATTCACTGGGATGATGAGTTTGTCTTTGTCTTTGCTTTACAGATGGATGGAAGATGTCAGGCCGTGTTTCTCCTTTTGAATGCCAGGCAGAGATGACAGCAGCACTTCGATTCAGCTTCTCTTGCTCAACGTGTCAGGACAGGGTTTAGCCTCGTGCTTTCCTCACACTGTTGCTCACTGCTGTTCTGAAGGGGCTGCAAGGAGAGAAGGGGGGGGCAGGGGCAGGGAAAAAAAAAAGGCACATCATTTTCCTTGAACCTCAGAGATTTGTGATTTAAGAAAGGGAGCGAGGGGCTGAGCAGTGACGCAGCTGAGCAGCCACGCTCAGTGCTAGGAAAACACAGAGGATCAGTGGAAAAGAGCATCTTCTGAAGCAGCAACCCCCCACCCCAACACGCACGGAATGAAAGCTTTGCTCAGAATCGGCCTCTAAAAAGCAGTGTGTGAGCTCTACCTGGTTACTGTAGCCTGGCATCCTCCACGTCTGTGTAATGGCTGTTCTCCTGGAGGGAAAAGGGAACCAGAAACAGTGAATCACCATGTGTCCCTCCTGCCCTGCCTGGGACACTGTGACACCTCACCTGCAGTGACCAGCTGGTAGGGTGGTGTGGGAGAGCTCAGCTCCTACGCTGCCAGCAGCATCAGGCTGCTCAGCCTAGTGGAGGAGCTGCAAAACCCATCTATGTGGATGCCGGGTGCTGCGGCTGCGGTTTCTGGCAGATGCAGTCCCAGGCAAAACCAATCATCTCCTCCGGCTCCTTATTCTGGAAGGGCTCTGCCAAACGGACCTGGGACGTGTGATTCCCTCTTGGATTTTGAAGTCTTGGCTCCTGCTGAACCTCAAAGGGACTGGGATGACATTAAGCCCACCTTCCCTTGTGTAAAGTCAGGTGTTGGATCTGGGCTACACCAGAGTCAGCACGTCTGGTGAGCGTGTCCCAGGGAAGGTCTTGAGCCTGTGGCACGAGTTGCCATGCTTGGACTGGATGCCTAATTTCTGCATGACCAGGTTAAGTCCGTGCTCAGCACTTTCATAAAGTTTACTGCATGTGCTTGCACAGCTCATGCCTTATTGCATCACTTTGAGAAGTTAATTTGGGACCTAGGACCGGCCCGCACCAGGGAACAGGCATTCCTGTGTTACTGGAACTGTCCAATGATGCTCAGGTGCCGTCAGTCTGCAATGGCAAATCGTGCACAATATAATAACCCTGCTGTTGAACAGAGAAACTGGTCCCAGTTTGCAGCAGAACTCATCATCTGGAATGATAACATTCGTAATATGCGTCACTCCAAAGGCCACAATAATAGTGCCAGCGTGGTGAACCACTCCCCACGCAACAGTGGTTTTGAAAGCACGGCATGTGAAAGTCCCCCTCCTGGAGGTGTTCTGCAATACAGGACCGTTAAAAGAATTATGTGCTCAGCAGCAGTATTTTATTTCCTGCATAAGCCAAATTTTGTGGTGAATATTTTAGAGATGGAAATGGATCTGGAACATGTCTGCAGGCGATGCCAGGTAATCTGGAAGGAAAGGCAAGGGAGCCCAGTCCCAATCTCGTTAGCAGCAGGCTGGTTTACAGGGCACTGGGGGACATAAAAAGATTTTTACAATCAGGGAGACCAACAGGGTTTTTGCAGAGACCCTACATGGGAAAAGCCTGAGGACAGCAATGCGTGAAGAAAGGACAGCTGGAGTCTGCGCTCAAAGGAACTGTGGGTGGAGACTCCCAAGAGAGGGAAGTCTGGAGGCTTGCGACTTCTGGCAACAGAAGAAAGGCTCCTTCTCTGCAATCACAGAATAGGTAGTGCCCTGGGAACCGGCTCTTCAGGAAAGCCAGGTGAGGTGGCGTGTGCTCTGGGCAAAGGAATAGCCCAGATGCGCAGGGATTTACCTTGGAACAGGCATGAGTCAGCTGAGAGCTTGTGGGTGAGGATCAGGGGACAGACCAACGTGGGTGACATCGTGGCAGGCATCTGCTACAGACCACCTGATACGAAGTCTCCTCTGGATGGCTGGAGGAAGCCTCCTGATGGCAGCCCCCTGTACTCCTGGGGGATTTCAACCACCCTGGCATCTGGTGGGAGGGCAGCAGGGCTGGGTGCAAGCAACCCAAGAGATTTCTGGAGAGTGTCAAGAACAATCTCTTGACACAGCTGACTAGGGGAGACATCCTTCTGGACTGTTGCTGATGACCAAGGAAGAGCTGGTCAAAGATGTGAAGATGGAGAGAAGTCTTGGCTGCAGTGACCATGAGACTGTGAAGTTGAGTATCCTGAGAGAAGTGACCCTGATAAAGAGCAGAATCAAATCCCTGAACTTAAAAGAGCAGATTTTGGGTTGTTCAGGGATCTGCTTGGCAAAATCCCATGGGAGACTGCTCTGGAGGCCAAGGAGGCCAGGGTATCTGGGTCATCTTCAAGGACACCTGCCTTGAAGCACAAGAATGGCCCATTCTGATGACAGTCAGGTGCAGGTGTGGCAGGAGGCCAGCGTGGATGAACAGCAAGCTCCCAACTAAGCTTTTTCCTACACAAAAAGGCAGAACCTAGAAGCTTCTTTTCTTTCTCCTTGGTTTTCAGTGGGCCGGTCTGGTCTGTCTTCTGGCCTCCCAGGTCCCTGAGCCTAGTGGCAGAGCCTCTGGGAATGAAGAATTACCTACTTCATCCTTCCTCTGCAGAGCTCCTTTCCTGCCCACCCTCTCTGAAAAGGCATAAACTCATGCTGGGGTGGGAGAGGAGGCCTTCATCCTTCTCCCTGGGGGCTGCAGTGTGTATTTTGGACTTGATTTCCCCAGGTGATGTTGGAAACTTCACCAAGACCAAGCAGAGATTTGTGCACAAAACCAGGGCAGCCAACTTTGCACTGGAAGTGGGGCTGAAAGGCAGTATTTGCCCAGCTCCCGTTGACTTGCAATGGAAAGTGTGTGTCTGACTCCCTTTGGGTCTAAAACGCTCTCCCTCACCCAGCTGGGGCTAACACCAGTGTGAAGCACCACTTTGCTTAGCCGTAGTATTTTCACAGGAGCTCTGGTTCAGTGAACTCCCCTACGGACAGGGATGCCCAGGCCTGCTGGTCCCCAGGAGCCACCCTACAGTTCTCTACAGGATGTAGGTGGGACCTAGAGCCAAGTCCAATTGAATCTTCCTCACTTGTCACTGTGGGGAAGAGGTTCACGGCAGGGAAGCCCCTGTGCTGGGTATTGCCCGAGTGTTGGCAGGCCTGGTTCCTGCCTTGCATAAACTATGTCTCTCCCACTTGTGATGGATTCCTTCCTCCTGTTTGAAGTAACCAGACTTTGGTCCAGGCAGATGCTCAGCAAGCCGTAACAAAATTAATCCTATTGTGTGAGGCTATCAGTGAGAACCTGGCACCCAAACCAAAAAAACCCCAAACCGTTTGGCTGGAGACTGGGCTGATCAGGGCCCGAAACTGCATGAACACAGCAGAAAATCTGACTATGACTCAACCACTTTACGCTATAAATATGTGCAACCATCAGGGCCTGTCGAGCTCTCCCTCCATAGCAGCTGGCTGCACGGCAGTGATCTCCCCTTGAGCAGGGATGCCTCTCAAGGTCACCCCTCAAGGCTGAGAGATCCCTTACCTGGCACCAGACATCGATGGGTTGGTAAGTGAGTAAGTGACATTTTTTGTATGATGTAATGTTTAAGATAAGTATAGTAGGCTTACACGATAATATGTGTATCCCGTACTAACTTTTTAAGTGTAGCCGAGTATTGACCACCAATCCAACTGTACTTATTAAATACTTTACATACCTAAATTTACTGATTAGAACTCACTAAAGTAACTACTAGATCAGATCTGTCTAAGTGACCTCTGACCCTTCTCCTGCGACACCACTGCCCCTCAGAGCCAAGGGTAGATAATGTTTTTAGGGACCGGTGGGGGCACCATGTCCATGGACGGCAGGCGGGGAAGGCTACGCTGATGTGTGTAAGCCAGAGACGTGGGATGAAGGAGTCACTCCCCAGGAACTGGAAAGATTTCAAAACTCTTCAGTGTTGTCAGGTCAGGAGCAAAATATAATAAAGCATGGCTTTTGCGAGTCACCTGGCAGTGTTTAAGATGAACTGCAGACATTAACCTGCCCCATGCTGAGCACATGTGAGGCTGTCTGATGTTTGCAGTAAACTATTTCTGATCTCCAATGCCACTTTAGGACCAGAGAGTTACAGAAAATAGAGATGGAAGGGAGCTGAAATAGTCATCTTGTTCATCTACTCTTAATGAAGACCAGCTCTTCTTAAATCATTGCCAGCAGATGTCTGTCCAGTCTGTTTTCTTATCCCACTAATGGCACAAAAGTCCACATTTTTTTTTGTTGACAGGCTGTGTGCTGCTTTATCATCATTAGCATCAGCAAGTTTCCCCCTAATTTCTACCATCTGTTTCCCTGATGAAATTCAAACCTGGCCTTTCTTATCCTATTTTACATAGAGATGGAGGTCAGCTTTTGCCTTTCTTCTTTATAGCATCTGTTACGATGTCTCCTCCCCCCTTAATCATCTCTTCTTAGATTTAGCAGGAGTCATGGACTTCAGCTATGAGGCCCCAGGCAGCTGAAAGACTCCGTTTGGATCCCTCATCCATCATGACTAAGGTGAGGCAGAGTAGAAGACTACAAAAGAGTTGGGAAGTGTTTTGAGTTAGAGGAGCTTTTTGGCCGTAAGAGGAGTGCCGTGCACATGCAATGTGGTGCGATCACCCCAGCGATGAGGGGGTGAGGAAGAAGAAAGGGATGCTGAGCTTCATCCTCACTCCTGCTGCCACCAGTGCCAGGGTGGAGAAGTTGCAGAGCTGTTGCAGGGGACACTTAGTACGGGCTCAGAGGCTGCCTCCATGGGCCCCAAGCCTCCGTGGGAGAGCCGTGCTAGCCAGACCAGCTTCCCAGGGCTGCGGTCCGGCAGAAGAGGCAGCAAGCAGGGCTGTCCTTCCGCCCCAGCACCCTGTTGCCCTTTGCCCGGGTCTGGAGCTGATCCTGTTCTCAGAGAAGTCTTAATATGGAATAAATGAGAGTGCTGCCAGTGGTAACACAGTGCCCAGTCTTACCCTTACATCAGAGCACCCAAGAACAGGACTTCCATCCAGATGCTTTTGAGGCACATAATTCGCTCACTGGGTTCACTGGGAGTGTCCTTATTCGGGGCAGATCTAACACCAACGGGGCTGATGTGCGCATGACATCAGGCCAGCCATGCTTGAGTGCTGCCCTGGCTATGGACGTACAGCTTCGTGCACAGCGGATGTGGCACACTGAGACCTTTTAACTACCACTCGGTGTCCATCTAGACAAAATGGCATTGCAAATGCCCATTGTTAGGAAAGTGCTGGTAATATAACACAGCCTGTCTTTGCCATATGTTTCAGCCCATCTGAGAATTATTTGGGAGCAGAGCAATTTGTTTTAACCATTAATTATTAGTTGTGAAATCAAGGATAAATGTGGTTNCTCAACCACTTTACGCTATAAATATGTGCAACCATCAGGACCTGTCGAGCTCTCCCTCCATAGCAGCTGGCTGCACGGCAGTGATCTCCCCTTGAGCAGGGATGCCTCTCAAGGTCACCCCTCAAGGCTGAGAGATCCCTTACCTGGCACCAGACATCGATGGGTTGGTAAGTGAGTAAGTGACATTTTTTGTATGATGTAATGTTTAAGATAAGTATAGTAGGCTTACACGATAATATGTGTATCCCGTACTAACTTTTTAAGTGTAGCCGAGTATTGACCACCAATCCAACTGTACTTATTAAATACTTTACATACCTAAATTTACTGATTAGAACTCACTAAAGTAACTACTAGATCAGATCTGTCTAAGTGACCTCTGACCCTTCTCCTGCGACACCACTGCCCCTCAGAGCCAAGGGTAGATAATGTTTTTAGGGACCGGTGGGGGCACCATGTCCATGGACGGCAGGCGGGGAAGGCTACGCTGATGTGTGTAAGCCAGAGACGTGGGATGAAGGAGTCACTCCCCAGGAACTGGAAAGATTTCAAAACTCTTCAGTGTTGTCAGGTCAGGAGCAAAATATAATAAAGCATGGCTTTTGCGAGTCACCTGGCAGTGTTTAAGATGAACTGCAGACATTAACCTGCCCCATGCTGAGCACATGTGAGGCTGTCTGATGTTTGCAGTAAACTATTTCTGATCTCCAATGCCACTTTAGGACCAGAGAGTTACAGAAAATAGAGATGGAAGGGAGCTGAAATAGTCATCTTGTTCATCTACTCTTAATGAAGACCAGCTCTTCTTAAATCATTGCCAGCAGATGTCTGTCCAGTCTGTTTTCTTATCCCACTAATGGCACAAAAGTCCACATTTTTTTTTGTTGACAGGCTGTGTGCTGCTTTATCATCATTAGCATCAGCAAGTTTCCCCCTAATTTCTACCATCTGTTTCCCTGATGAAATTCAAACCTGGCCTTTCTTATCCTATTTTACATAGAGATGGAGGTCAGCTTTTGCCTTTCTTCTTTATAGCATCTGTTACGATGTCTCCTCCCCCCTTAATCATCTCTTCTTAGATTTAGCAGGAGTCATGGACTTCAGCTATGAGGCCCCAGGCAGCTGAAAGACTCCGTTTGGATCCCTCATCCATCATGACTAAGGTGAGGCAGAGTAGAAGACTACAAAAGAGTTGGGAAGTGTTTTGAGTTAGAGGAGCTTTTTGGCCGTAAGAGGAGTGCCGTGCACATGCAATGTGGTGCGATCACCCCAGCGATGAGGGGGTGAGGAAGAAGAAAGGGATGCTGAGCTTCATCCTCACTCCTGCTGCCACCAGTGCCAGGGTGGAGAAGTTGCAGAGCTGTTGCAGGGGACACTTAGTACGGGCTCAGAGGCTGCCTCCATGGGCCCCAAGCCTCCGTGGGAGAGCCGTGCTAGCCAGACCAGCTTCCCAGGGCTGCGGTCCGGCAGAAGAGGCAGCAAGCAGGGCTGTCCTTCCGCCCCAGCACCCTGTTGCCCTTTGCCCGGGTCTGGAGCTGATCCTGTTCTCAGAGAAGTCTTAATATGGAATAAATGAGAGTGCTGCCAGTGGTAACACAGTGCCCAGTCTTACCCTTACATCAGAGCACCCAAGAACAGGACTTCCATCCAGATGCTTTTGAGGCACATAATTCGCTCACTGGGTTCACTGGGAGTGTCCTTATTCGGGGCAGATCTAACACCAACGGGGCTGATGTGCGCATGACATCAGGCCAGCCATGCTTGAGTGCTGCCCTGGCTATGGACGTACAGCTTCGTGCACAGCGGATGTGGCACACTGAGACCTTTTAACTACCACTCGGTGTCCATCTAGACAAAATGGCATTGCAAATGCCCATTGTTAGGAAAGTGCTGGTAATATAACACAGCCTGTCTTTGCCATATGTTTCAGCCCATCTGAGAATTATTTGGGAGCAGAGCAATTTGTTTTAACCATTAATTATTAGTTGTGAAATCAAGGATAAATGTGGTTCGAATTTCAAGAGCCAACCATGTTTCTTCAGCATCTCCACATGCATTTGCTGGGTCAATGCTTTTGCAAGCAGCAGACCAGTTTGAAAGAACAAGCTGTGAACAATCATGGGATTTAAACACAACTTCAGAGGAAGCAAAACCTATTTTTCTGGGGATTTAGTAAGTTCCAGGAAGACTGTGGTACATTACTGAACTCCTTTGGCTGGAGGGATGTATTACCCAATCTCTCTTACCAGTTCATCTTCACCCTCATCCCGTGCGAGACCCTCTTCTTCACCCTCATCCCCATTCAGTGGCTCCTCCGTGTTCACCTCTGCCTCTGATGCTGTGTCTTCCTGCAAGATTTCGCTTTTGCTGCCATCCGTCTTCTTCCGTACCTCTGTGAGAGCAAGAGCCAAGCCACCAGGATCAGGGGCTAGGGTAGGCAGTGTCCGGAGCCTGATGACCCAGTGGGCCCCCAAATTCAGTTGTGAGGTAAATAATGGATCTAGGGTTTTTTTCTGCAATGGGAAGTTTTGTTGATTTTGGGGAAGCTGCCTGAAAGCGACCCTGGAGAGGGCAGAGCAGGTCATCATTCTACATCCCTCTGGAATGAGGGTCGGAGGCAGAGGGAAGGGAAGGGAAGGGAATAGGATAGAAATACGAATAGAATAATAGAACAAAAATGCAAACTAAAAAAATACAACACCTATGACAAACAACAACAAAAATCTCATCATTTTAAACCCCAATTCCATAATTTGGGGGATTTTGGCATGCAATTTTGGCCTGTGATTTCCCCCCAGAACCTGGGTGTTGACACTTCACCATCAGAGCCTAGAGGATGCTCTAAGCCACGATGGTTTCAAGGCCAGCTCTGCAGGGTGCTTCCCTGCACTCCTGGCCCATTCTTGGAGGAGCCCTGCAGCACCCGCACGCACCCAACTGACCTGCGGACAGTTTCTGTTCTTCAGCGATCTGCTCCAGCCGGCCCAGGAGAGCATCAATGTTAGACTTGATCTGTGTCAGTTCAGTTTTGATTGTTTGCAGCTCGCTGCACTTCACTTGGAGGAAGGAAGGAAGGAAAAAAAGGCATTTAGTGCCCCACAGAGCACCCGAGGCACCTGCCTCATCCCTCTGCCTGGCCCAAGCCAGCTCGCTGAGCCGGTTAAAAAATCAACTAGAAGCCCCACGCTAGGAACACACCCCTCGCATCCCTGGGGTCAACAGCAGTGATGCTCACACCTTGCTGAATGGCGTATGTGGGCTCGTCTACGCTGAGGGAGCCGTGGTGGGTGGTGTGCAGGGCACCCTGCACAGCCAGCAGGGGCTTGGTGGGCAGGCGAGGAGAGGCTGGCTTTGCGTGGAGCAGCAATGCATCCTCCTCCACCGCCAGCCCTCGCTGCCCCGCTGCCTGTTACGGCACCAGTAGGGAAAGCTGGGGGCGCTGTGGATGGTCGTATGCACCCGAAAAAGCCTGGGTGTCCATTGTCCAGGCACGTTGTGGAGTCTGACACCAGGCTTTGGCACGCTCGGGTTGTACTTGCACCTTCCCCTGGTGCATTCACAGCCTGCCGGCTTCTGAAAGGCTTGGGCTGTTGTTTCCAGATGTTTTGGTTTTTTTAAGGTTTTTCCTGGGAGCACCTGGTCCTGTGGGTGAATGCCTGGGAATGGGAGGTCCATGTGCACACCCGTCTCCGCACCGTCCCGCTGCACCCCATGCACATACTCACGCTTCAACTTGGCCGAGCTGTTGGCGATGGCAGCCGATCTGGCAAAGAGCTTGACAGGGAGCGTTGCCTTCACACGCCGGACGAGGGGGATGGTGACCCGTGGCCGCTTCACAGGAACCACCCTGGGCACCGGAGAGACCCGGCCCCGGTACTCAAAGAGCCTGGATTGGGGGGGGAAGCATGGTGGGGGCTGAAGCAGCCCTGCAGCACCCCCAGCCCTGCCGTGCCGGCGATCGGGTGCCACAACCCAAGCAGGGCCAGTGGTGGGCCGGGGCACAGCCTGGCCATCCAACCCCACTGTGCTGGGCTGGAGCACCCTGCGCCCCACCCCGCTCCCCAGAGCAGAGCCACGCTGCAGGGAAGATCTTGCCCCATAGAAAAGCCCTTTGGCTGATGCCTCCCCTGCTCACCTGTCGTAGAAGTCGTCTCTGTAATAGTCATAGTCGAAGTCGTAGCCGCTGCAGAGACAGAGTCAGGATGGCACGGGTTAACGAGTGCTGGCAATTTATTATTCTTACTCCCTCATCGCCTGCTGAGCCTCCCAGATCCTTTATTTATTACCCTCCCATAGGGGAGCCCCTGAACTTCCACTTGGCAGGACATGCACACTCGTCCTCCTGAGGGTCTGCAGGGAGGTGGGCTGAGCCCAGAAGAAAGATTTTGGGGGGGGCTGAACGTACTGGACACGGTGATGTTGGCAGCAGAGTGTTAACCTGGTTCTCTCAAGGCGGAGCAAGAAGACGTGCGGGTGGATTAAAACCTACACATGTCTGCAAGCACCCTGTGGGGATGCCTGCTGAAGCGATGGCCGAGTCTGGGGAGCGGGGAGCAGCCCTTCACCCCCAGCCGGCCGCGCAGAGAAGTCGGAAGTACGGCTAATGGGTTGTGTCTGTAAAGTGTCGGGTCTCATGGCATTGCTGGTATCCCTCCGTCCTGCCTTTTGTACAGCAGGACTGTGCCTGCGTCAGGCGAGCACTGCCCTGCCACCACCCTCGCTCCATTTTTTTTCCATATAATTGTTGGGGAGAAGTTGGGAAGAAGGTGATACTTATTAATTTAACATCTTTGCTGTTGAAGATCTTTAAACGTCTGTTCTCCCTGCGAGACATTGCCCACGTCCTGTTTCCTTAAGCTTGAACTGCATTTTAACCCAAAGCTGGATCAATGCATTTCTCACTCCCTGGAGACCCAGCAACACGCTTTCTCTCTTGCTGTAGCTGGTTTTTTTTCACAAGGCAACACAAACCAGTGGTTTTGCGGGCAATCACAGCTCTTCAGAGACAAGACCCACTCTGGTGCTGCCTGGTGCCCCGGCACGCTCTCAGCAGCGGGGAAGAGCAACTCTGCTGAACGTACCGGCCACCCCCCAGCTAAACACAGCGTCTGGGTCCCTTGTGCACTGCTGGCCAAATTAAGGCTGGCTAAATGAGAAGTTACTCTGACGTTTCCTGCTCTCTGCTCTGAACAAAGAGAATGGTTATTGCAGCCCTTGAAAAGAGAGTCTGTCCTGCATCGTGAAACCGTTTGAAGCAGCTCATAAAAAAACCAAAACCTACTGGGAAGAAACAAAGAGCGATGGGGAGAGGGAAGGACTCTGAGCCAGGAGAAAGTGGGGCATGGGGAGAGGGAAGGATGAGTGCTCCAGTGTATAGCTCAGAGTAAATTTGGTGTCCTGCATTTTAGGCAACAAGTGACAAGAAGAACGTGCGGCTGGCCAGGAAGGCCAATGGGAAGTGTGGTCTGGACCAGAAATTCCAGGCTTGACCCAGGACACCTGTCCTGCCTATGCTGGCACTGGGCTTCCCACTCAATGTTTAGCTTCAGTAACCGGCTGGTTTCTTAAATGTTTTTTTTCCATGTTCCTTGGATGCTCCTTGTGTTCCTCAGAAGCCTGTGGCAGCACGTGGAGACTCAGCCTATGCCTTGGGGGGACCCGAAGCACACTTTGGATGGTTGGATACACCAGGGCTCCTCTGGGGCCAAAGAGAGTTGGTGCAAGGGGTTAAGGATGACAAGACAGCATTTGCACCTACTGCCTCTTTTGGGATTTGCTGCCACCGTCATGCACTGCCACGGTGACTTCAGGCAAGGAGGTATTTTATAAAGCTGGACTTTATCTCTGAGCAGCTGCTGACCTGGCTGGCCAGGCTGCTGAACACAGGGGCTCGCTGCCGAGCAAGGAGCACTGGAGGGGTGGGTGGGTGGAGATGTGACTATGGAGGGGTTATCACCATAAGCCTTCCGAATTCAATTGCACGATGAAAAACAGCCATTTTGCTGACAGTCACAGCATAGGTGAATTTCAACATCTCTTCAGCTTTGGCGCCCTCTCCCTCTGACCTGGCTTGTAGATGTTTCTGCTGGGCTCGCAGAGGTGAAGCGAAGATCCCGGCAGCCTTCTGTCCCACCCACTTGAAAGGGAAAGGTAATTCCGACCACGTCAGCTCTTGCTGGAATATAACCGGCCTGTTCGTGTGGCTGAGAAGATGGCAGTATGGAACAAGGAAATGTATTTTCATGGAGACTTTCACGACTGCTAACTCGATTTTTGTTCTGACCTGGGATGAAGCCTGGAAATACAGAAAATCTCCAAGAAAAGAGCTTCCCCTCAGCCCACCAATTTATTTTCATCATCAAGGATGTTTGATTCCAGTTCTGTTTGAATCCAATAAACACAGAATACAATCAAAATAGGAAGTCATTTGAAAGGAAAATTGAACTAGGATGTCAGACTCCCCCTCTTTTTTTTTTTTTTTTCCTTAGATGCAACTTAAATGAAATTGCTGCAATTTTGTAGTATTTGTTAATCCTGACAGGCTCTGGTGAACTCCTGACTAGCTCCAGAAATGCCCTGGAGCCAATGTTCTCTGTAGTCACAGGCAAGAGAAGACAGTGGCATCTCCCTGGGGAGCAAGGACCCCAAGTGGGATGAAGCACTGTCTTTACTCATGGCAAAAACTCCCTCATGGGCTGTTGCTCTTGCTGGGAAGCTCGCTGTGGCTTGGAGACCGTGAGGCAGCTTTAGACCATTTGCTCATACACAACACAATGCTTGGGGGCATTTGGCAAAATTTTAAAATGCCCACATTCCTTTCTTCTTGCTCTACTCACACTCCTGGTCTGAGGAGCTTTTCTTCCAAGCCTTCACTCCCTGGTGGGAGCCCTGTTGGTAGAGCTGTGGACACTGTGGGCTCAGCCCATGGCCGGCTCGCTGGAGCTGCAGATCCAACACCATTGCATGGACATTGCCCTGCTGCTGTCAGCGCTGTCCCGGGCAAAGCCGTCCATCTAGGAACAAGGAATGAAGCCCCAGGGGGGTGGGCACCCTCCATCTCCATCACCGACCCTGCCCTGCTACATTTGAGTACCTCCACCTCACTCCTGGGCTTGGCTCCAGCAGCAACAGGACAAAGGCCAGCCTCAAGTACCTGTAGATCCAACTGGGTGCAGACTAGAGAAGGATGGAGAAGCCTAAAACCTCAGGTGATGTCCTAAGTCTTTTTCAAGACTAGTCAAACAGAGGTTTGATATATGAAGTGGCTAATAAACACTATTACGCTATTTGCAGTTGGGAATGTGTGAGCAAAGCTGGGCAGCCTTCCGTTTTTCTGGTGGAAATCACTACCGGCCTGATCTTCAGGGCAGACGGTTCAAGAGCATCTCCTAATATTTGTGGGTGAAAAGCAATGGGGGGGGGTGGGGTGGGGGGTGGTACTCCTGCCCTGGCTCTGAATCCTCAGGGGATTGGAGACACTGCCACCCATTTCAAACGGAATTAGGGGCATAACTATCCTGGGGAGCTGGTCTTGACTTCCCAAAAACAGTGGGATTCATCTCGCTTGGTTTCAGACAACGGGAATGTAAAGAGATAAATCCAAGCCAGGGGGAAAAGAGGCAGTTCCAGGTCATGGTGCATCACACCCAAAGGCAGACATCTAAAATACTGTCAGGTGAAGAACTGGTGTTTTGTCCAGCAAGCATAAAGGTAGTCCAGACAAACAGACCACATAAAAGCCTTGGCAGCATAGAGGGCTGAACTCATGTGAGATGAATCCAACCTTAGACTCAGGGTGGTGCGTGAAGGCAAATACTCTGATCTCCGCCTCTGGCAGTACCACTTTCAATACCTGCTAACCATGAGACAGCCCTCAGGGAAGGCAGTGGGCTGAAATAAGGGATTTTCAGAAGCCTGTGACTGTATGACCCTGCTATAACATGCCAGTCAGGTCATGGCTTAACAGATGATGCCAGGGAGGCAGTGGCTGGATGCTTTTACCAGCATCCTTGGAAGTCAGGCATTGAGCAAAAGGCAGGTCTTCCAACAGGAAAGCAGAAAAAGAGGTAATAAAAAGTGGGTGCCTTAGCGTGGGTGATTTATCTGAACATCGTGTGCTTGAAAATTTCACTGCACGTAGGATAAACCTTCCTGAGGCTGATGGATCATTTTTCAGTGACCTGGCAGGGCTTCCTTTGTGTACGGGAATAATTTTTGCCCTTTTTCAATC
The DNA here is from genome assembly GCA_013397275.1 of Burhinus bistriatus. Lineage (NCBI taxonomy): Eukaryota > Metazoa > Chordata > Aves > Charadriiformes > Burhinidae > Burhinus > Burhinus bistriatus. Next base: position 333,778 of record VYXH01006120.1, on the reverse strand, counting down.
AGTTGGTGGCATCGTGCCCTTTAAAAATAAAGCAGGGACAATCAGAGTGAGAGGCAGCAGGCGGCTGTAAGGCTGTGTCAAGTAAACACAATGCTTCCACCTCCTGATGCATTTCTTCTGCTTTGTTTTTCTTTAGAAATTGGGTAACACTTATTAATGACTCACAAAGGTTCAAAACCCAAATATTCATAATTGAAGGGCAATTGTTTGTATGTACTGCCTTTACATTACATTTGTGGTGCCATTTCTGAGCATGTACCTGAATAGCAAGTGTACGTTTGAGCGGCTGTGCTTTTAATTGCTGGCTGACAGCCCTGCACCGATAATCGCAAGTGACACGTTGTGCTCAGCTCGCATCCTTCTGCTAATTGCACAACCTTCGTTATCGCAGTACTAGAAATAATACCTGCTGGATGGCTACTTGGAAAATCTGGCATTGATCAAATAGTGAGCTTGTAAGATCTCGTATATCTGGTGGGAGATTCCTTCCTCCTGCAAATAGCCAAGGCAGTGGGAAGCCTGGAGAGAAATGTGGGAAGGGAGCCCGACATTTCCAAGATGCTGGGGCTGCAGAGGGAGGCTGGGACAGCATGCACATCCTTGCTGCCAGTGTTGGGTCTGCTGTGTTGAGTACCACTGCTAACCTCCTCTGGTTGTTTCTCAGCCCTGTCCATGTGGATTTGGCGCCAGGGCTGGCTGGGGTGTCGTTGCTCCCAGCACCACTGGTGAGACGTGGGAGGAGTGGATTTGTTTGGAGATGTGTTGACACCAGCAGGGATTGTAATGGGCATAACAAGGGATGCGAATGCCAGCTGAGCTGGAAGGACATCATCCACTTGCATCTGTAGACTGTGAAAATAAGTCACCAGTGGTTTTATGTGTCACCATTTCAGAGACAGTTCCTCGGGCCACTGAGCTGCCAGCTGCTCCTGCCTTTTTACAAGGGCATGTAGCGATAGGATGAGGGGTGATGGCTTCAAACTGGAAGAGGGGAGATTTAGATTAGATCTCAGGAAGAAATTCTTTACTCTGAGGGTGGTGAGACCCTGGCCCAGGTTGCCCAGAGAAGCTGTGGCTGCCCCATCCCTGGAGGTGTTCAAGGCCAGGCTGGACGGGGCTTTGAGCAACCAGGTGTAGTGGGAGGTGTCCCTGCCCATGACAGGGGGGTTGGAACTAGGTGATCTTGAAGGTCCCTTCCAACTCTAACCACTCTATGATTCTGTGATTCTATGATTCTTGTTTAGGTTGTCTTCACCATCCTTTTGGCTACAGAGCAACGTTAGCACCAGCGTTACAGGGAAGGCCAGAGATTTGTGCCTCCAAAGGTCCAGCACAGCACCAGCTGACCCCACTGCCCTGGGCAGAGCCACCTTCACTTCCCTGCCCATGGCAACCAGCAGCCAACTCGCAGCACAGCAGGATCACTGCCACCGACCTGAACGTGGCCCAAAATGCTCCAGGAAATCTTGTCCAGACATTCGCTATGCAGGCAAAAAAAGTATTGCCAGAAGGCAAAAAGTTTTGAGACGCAGTATGTGAATGGGGGACATGGTCAAAATACAAGTTCGTTTTCCAGCCAGCCTCACTAACTCATTTGCAGGATCTCCAGGCACATCTGTGTTCAGCAGCGGTGGCCGGGGTGCCAGGCAGGAGCACCCAGGGGACTTCCCACATGCAAAGGGATGCTCTGGCAAATGCCAGAGGCAGAGGGAGGGAGGGCCTGAAGATCCGGAGAGACTGGGGCAGAGCAGTGATGACAGCAAGGTTTTGTATTAACTGAAGGTTGATCTTGTGGAGACACCTGAGAAAATTTATGATAGCATGAACCTGGGTGTATGTTTTACCTATTGGAGGTAGATGGGAGGCTACATCCCAAAGGATTCCTATTAAACACCCATAAACCCCCACGGGCTGGTGGATCAAGTAAGACTGTCAAGATTGTTGCTTCCTCTGTGTCCAAAATGAGATTATCCCTCCCCTCCCCTCCNTTCCCTTCCCTTCCCTTCCCTTCCCTTCCCTTCCCTTCCCTTCCCTTCCCTTCCCTTCCCTTCCCCCTCTCATACAGACTTGGTGTGAGGCAAAGTAAAACCCAGCCTTTATAAAAATAACCTTATGTGTTTAACACAGCATTTGTATAAATTATAGTGCCGTGATTTTTGAAGTCTAACATTTAGAAAAATTTATGATGGCTAGAGAAGCTATAACCACGGTTCACTGCAAACCTGGATTCCCTGCTTTCCATGAGATATCCTAAGTTCTCCTTATCCAGATGGCAAAGTTTAAATCTGTCACCAATCTGGGATGAAATATTGCTGAAGCTCAGAGCAGTGTAGTTCTCTGGCCCATATTTTAGCATATCCATATTTGTGGGAGGAAGAAACATCTCACGTTTGCTCTCTTTTCATCTACATGGCAACATGGAAGTCTGAAATATTGGTCATTTCAACAGAAATGGAGGAGAGGTCAAGGCACAGATGAAGAGTAAATGAAACACTCTTTATTGCAAGATGTATGGAATGAATTGATTTGCATTATGGCTACCAGCACCATGTAAGTAGTACGCGTGCAGCTAAATAGAAAGATTTGTGTCATCTCTATTTCCATATGTCAGCGTGGGGAATGCACAAAGACCACTTCCCCTCGACTGGCATCCCCTGCGACAGGCCAAGTTCTGGTGAAGGGCCAAGCTGGTCCAAGGTAGGAGGAAAAATTTGCCTGGTGAAAGCTGCAAAGGACAAGCTCAGCTGAGAGACTCGGGGAAGGTCTCAACAGACGCCTTGGGGGTGGTGGTGGGAGGGTTGCTGAAGCTCTGGTGGATTTGCTTATGCCAGAAGAGCATTGCCACCACTGAGGTTTGCCATTTTGTAGCACACCAGTGTTGGACTCTGTGGCTGAGTCTGAATCACAAATTTTTCATTTCTCTTTATCCTTCTCACTTTTTTTCCTTTTTGTAGAAAAATCCACAGTTCTCTCACAATCTCCCTTTTTATTACACCCACCTATAACACTGATACTGATTTTAGCCTTTTCTTCCCAACATCCTACCTTCTAAATCCAGACTCAGTGCCCCAGTCTCCAAACCATGAGACTGCCATAAAAAATCCCATTTTGGGATCTTGTTATTTGTTTTGGGGTTCTTGAAACCCGCAGGGTACTCTTCCAAATACCTTTTCAAGTTTTCCCTTCTGTAACCTCAGGAGCAAGAACTTAATAAATTTCTCTCATATTCCCATGAGTCCAGACTCTGGGGCTTAAATGAAAATCTTCACTTCTTGTGAAAATCTTGATAAAGTCTCTAGAGTGGGCAACAGTGGCATTGAAGGCTCACTCTGACATCTGCAACACCCCACATTTCCCACAGGCCTACTCTGTGTCCCACTTGTCCCTCCAGTTCCTCTGATCCCTTGGTCGCTGCTCTGCAGAACAGGTTCCCCTGGGGCTTCCCACTTCCTTGGTCTACCTCCATTTGTTGCCCCAAGGGCTTCCCACTTTCTTCCTTTCTTCTCTCCCTTTCCCTGTCGTTTGTCTCTTGCCCTTTTCTCCAGTGTCTTTCCCTAATTTATCTGTTCCCTGTTCTCCTCCAAGACCCAACATATGCCACTGTGCCTCACTCCTACTCCCCAGCTGGAGGAGCTGGGGTGGAGGGGACCGTCCCTCTTGTTACACCTCTTTCAAGACCTCTGATGTTGTTAAAGCAGGTACTGCCCACCTTTCTCCAATGATCTCCAGGTCCAACACCATTCACAGGTTGGGCCATGTCCAGCCAGAGGCCCCCAGAACCATGGGTGCTGGCCAACCTTGGGTCTACTGCTGCTGCCTCTTGCTGGCTCTCCTCTCTGCAGCCTACCACTGAGGGGCATTGCAAAGGCCAAGAAGCCCATGGGAGGAGAAGATCTGAACATGCAGCACTGGCCCAGGCCTGCCTGGGGTAGGGGCCAGGGAGCTCAGGGCAGCAGCCTGCGGGGTGGGAAAACCAGCCCCAGCTAGAAGGCAACTACCAGACTGGAGACCTCCCCGCAGGGAGGTGGTGTGGTGGAGACCTACCTGTACAACGCGGAGGCTGCTCTCTTCAGCCCTTTAGGTCTGTTGGGTTTAGGTTCCCCGGCCATGTTGATATCTGCAATGAACAGACACGCAGCTGTGACATGGCAGGTCCACGCTCACCAGCAGCCGTATCTGACCACGGAGCAAGGGAGGCTGTACACAGCCCTGCCATCAGCAGAAACAAACTCCTCCACACCTCCCACCACATTTCCACCTGCTTTTAGCATGTCTGGGGCCCCGCTGGACCTCCACAAGAAGGAAAATATATTTTTGCACTTGGCAAGCCTCTTCCTTTTCCTTTACAGAGCTGCTAACCATTTATTTTTGAAGTTAACGCCCTGCACACCGTCTAACCCACGCACACAAATTCAGGACAGGTTTCTCAGGAGAACTCGGTGCTGTTACAATAAGGCATGGACAACATATAAAACCGCTGCATGCTGCCAACTGCTAACAATTTATCCCTTGCTGCTTCTAGAATAAAAATGAGTGCTAAGGACAAGCCGGCCGGGCACCACTGTGGACTGGGCTGTGTTAAAATCTGCACGAGGTGCAGGCACACGCCTGCAGCCACCCCAGCTGATCTCAGAGGAGCATCTTCTACCGGGGAGGTGAGAATGAGCTCTTCTAATCCGCTGAGGACATTTCTCTCCTTGGCCTTGGTGTCAAACGCACATTTGACGTGAGAATGAAGTGATACAGCCAATTTCATGGAAGCTGCCGAGAGCCTGACAATCTAACGCTGAGTGTGGCCCCAGAACTGCAGAAAGGTGAGCTATCGGGAGCACAAGGCCTCACGTCCTCTTCATTTCTTGGCCCAGGAGTGAGCAAATTCCCTGCTGGCTTCTCTGATCAGCCCTAAACTTTTTCTGTTCTTCAAGTTCTTTCTGTCTAAATAGGTGTCAGACTTTTGGGCATGCCACATCTGAGCAAGACAGGATATCCTTACGGAGACCAAAAGCACTGTTGGCACTGGGCTGGACATGGGCTGCCCCACAGCACTGGGACAGGTCCTTGTGCTAAGCTGGTGGCACGAGTTACAGTTTCTGAGGTGCAGGTGGATTTGAAGGTCTCCCTCTGGGGCTCAGGGTTCGTGGATCTGTGACCACAAACTGGGGTATTTAAGGTCTCACCTCTTCAGGACTTGCAGGATGTGCCATGAAACTCAGCAGTTTACCCTCACTAATTGTTGCTCTTTTCATGCTGCATGAAGGGACTTCACGGAGAAAGGTGGACAGGCTGGTCTGCTCACCATCAAAATAAAGAGCTTGCAAAGTGATCCAAAGCGAACAGTGTGCTGACTTCCTTACTAACCAAGAATCTTCAGGAGCACAAGAAAGCTGCAGCACTGCTGAAGCCCCCGGGGCGGGAGAAGGACAGGCTGCACATGTGGGACATGGCTCTGGAGGAGCACGGACATGCTCCCACTGCCCAAAGGTCTTGCTGCGCAATTCCTCAGACTGCCTTTTAGGGTCTAGCAAGAGACATCGTTCCTACTGAAGCCGGAGCTTAGCCTATTCACAAGCCCGCATAACGAATGTGGGTATTAGGGTGCCACTCAGCCATTACACTGAATGTTCCTCTGGAGGCACAGGCAGACCAGAGCGTGTGTTTTCTCTGCTGCGTTTCACCCTCCATCCTCCTGTACTCTAAGCGGGATGCAGAAGAGTGTTGAGCCTGAACGCTAGCGAGGATGCGCATGGCCACAGGACAGGTCAGTGGACAACTGCTGCCAGAACATTCTGCATGCAGCTGCCTTTCTGAGTCTGTTGAGCAACGCAATGCTTCTGGCAATGCTGTTTGCTGTAAAGGAAGAGAGGAATAAATGCTTCCTTGGTGCATCCCAGAACACATCCCCCGCTCAGCTCCAGTTCCCTTGTCGTGAACCTTTTTTGCTGTCAGGGTGCATCTTGCCAGCTGCCACTCACTTTTCTTGCAAAATGAAGAGCTAATGACAGCACCATGCTGATTAACACCCTCCAAGGGAGACGGCATGAAAGCCTAATGGTGGATAATGACAACAATTAGCTCAATTTGCTGGTACGCACTGCTAGAAATAGCACTGGGGAGCCTTGATCGGTGCACGCAGACAGACCAGGAAATTTATCCCTGCAACCTATAGTGATGATGAGCAGTCAGATCCCTCAGGATTCCCTTGATAGTGAACAAGGAGAGAGAAGAGCTCAGCACGCACATCAGCCTGGACAGATTTTGCCCCTCGTTCCCATTCCGAGTCCCTCCTCTGCACTGCTGAATCCATCCACCCACCCCAAGGCAGTATCTACCCCTCCTGCTCATATCCCAGCACCTTTGCCCACACTAAATGGGAAGGTCGTGGCAACAAGGCAGGGTCAGGTTATGGTGTGGATCCAGCTTCCAGTGCAGAGCTCCCTCACTGGAATGGTAACGGCCTCCTGCAATGACCGGGGTGCCTGGGAGCCTCTGGAGAAAGCACAGAGGTGCCAGGACCTGCCTGGCAGAGCAGTCCATGTCACAGTACATGATGGGCTACAGCCATGGTTTCAAACACCTCCGTTTTGTGATGCATTCAGTATCTTGCTGATCAGTTAAAATGCAAGTTCGATCGTTTGCGTATCTGGTGACAAAGGAAGAAGAAGAAAAAAGGAAAAAAGGAAGAAATGCTATTAGACCACTTAGCTTGAGAGCTGACCTCAGCTGGGAGATGACAGCTAGAAAGATGCTGCTGCATTTTGGTATGTGCTGGAAAACGTTACCTGCAAATCATCACTGGCACTTGGAGCAGACGGAGGGCTGAACCCTCCTGCCACCACCAGCAGGTGTAACTGTTCCACGGCAGCGCAGGCGGCTCTTCTCCTGGAGGGGCAAGTGCCACCGAGAGCTGGAGTCATTGACTTAAGGGTTCCTGCAAGGACCAGCTTTTCTGTGAAGGAGTTGCAAGAGCCTTGACAGATGCCGAGGGAGGTACGAGCTCCTTTGACTACATGCCCACTCAGAGGAGTCAGGCACAGCACACTCAAAACTATGACGCTTTCCCACACCATTTCTTAAACATTGGTGCAAGTTCTCTTTCCCATCTGAACAGCTGCGGCAGGAAAGGGAGTTTCACTCGAACTGTACCATGCAGGGCTGCTACAACTGAGTCATTGCAGCAAGCGCTTGCCGTGCAGGGCTGGCTCTGGCGTCGGACGGCGATGCTGTCCTGCTGAGTGACCACCTGCTGGCACTGAGGACCGGTGGCCTTGTACTACCAACAAGCTGCTGCCCCTGAGCAGGTTGAGGGTACTTTGCTCCCCCACCGGGCACTGCCTTGAGCCATGCTACCCCACCATGCCGGTGGTGATTCCCCATGAGCTCCTGCTACGCTGGACGCAGCCGTCTGCCTGGCAGTCATGGTTTACAGCTCTTCCACGGAATTGCATGGTTGCACCCTGCTGAAGGTACTGGCTGGAGCTGCCAGGGGAGAAAGCAGCCTACCTTCCTGCTGCCTGCCTGGGGAGGGAAGTTCTGTCATCACCTCGAAGGACCCCCCCAAAACCCTACCCGTGAACAGGAGCATGGACAGTCTCTCCAGCACCGTGTCTGCCGTGTCTCCTGCCTGTCCCATCCTGCCCTTCCTCTCCACATTCCTGTGTGGCCATCACCTCCTCTTTTTTTAGGGGGGAACTTTCTACCTTGTTTTGTGCAAAGACATTTTCTAACCATGTTGTTCAGCTCTTCTTTTCTGCAGGATTCTCCTGAAAGGGGAGTGTCCCTGGGTTTATACTGGTCCATGAACAGCCCAGGAAAGCCTGCTGAGCTCTTCTGTGGTAAGACTGGCACGTGAAGCGAAGGCAGATGAAAAGGAACTGCAATTGCACCTCGTCCGGTACATGTATAGGACTCCCAGCTATAATACAGTCCTTTTGTCTTGCTGGCATGCCAGATCTCTGGGACCAGCACTGAGAGGAGAGTAAGAGGTTCCTATCACCTCTCTCTTCACCTAATTGGGCAAGCGTTTCTTGTCTCTTAGCTGCATCTCCTGTACCTGTCTGGAGCGTGGCAACGAGCTCCTTTGCTCCTCAAGGCCCTTTTTGTCATCTCTACGGACTCTGCACACGCAGGCAATGCCTGGGCTGGAAGCATCCCTGGCACGCTGCGCTTCACCTCGGTCTGCAGCTCCGCTCTCTGGACCGTAAGAGAAGTGAAAAGAAGTTTCTGGTATTTGAAAAAAACCACGGATAGGAACAGCACACTGTCTTAAAGATCAGACCTAGCATGCAACTTTCTATTCCAGACTGCTGTGCCAGAAGCAGGGTGGGACTGGGCTGCAAAATGCTCTCCTGGGTGCCCAACACCCACTGCCCGCAGTAGGTTTGGAAATAACAATTTTTCATTAAAAATACTGTCTTCAGTTCCAATTCTCAGCTTGGAGCTGGTGACAAAAGCTTCTCAGCATGTGACACTTCAGAGCAATCTGCAAAATCAGGATGCAGCTGGGAGCAGCTGGGATGGGTTTGTTTGTTATTTCTTATCACACAGCAGTGCAGACGAGAGACATTCGTGTGTCTCATTTAACATCCGCTGGCTAAAGTTAGTCCAAGCTGAGTTAGACTATCACCCTTCTTGACATGCAAAGGGTAAGGCCTGGCCCAGAAAAGGAACCAGGCAATGTCTTTTCCAACCCTTGTTCTTCCTCACCAGATCAAGGACAAGGACATGGGATGATTCAGAACTGTGTTTCAGCTTCTACAGTCGCAGCCCATAACATGAGTTTTTGGGCCACGTTGTCGCAGCCCTGAGGGTACTAATATACCTGAATGGCCATGACCAGCCTTACTTCTGACCCCTGCCCACACGGGACCCAGGAGCCTTCAGGCCCTACCTGAGCTGTGTTGTAGGAGCGTTAGTCTCCAGCTCTGTCACAGCCATGCCTGTGCCTGGCCAAGGACCCTGCTGATCCTGATCCACTGGCTGAATTCCCAGCCTGGCTCCAGACCTGCCTTGTCACTATGGACCTGCTCAGTCATCACTGGGTTGCATCTGACCTGCTCACCATCATTGGACCCTGATCTGCAGATCGATGTCCCAGTTTGACCTTGGGCTGGCCATCCCCTAGGGAGCAACCAACCTGTGTTGCAACTGGACACCCAAATGGCTGAAGAAAAGACTCACCCAGCGTCTGGCCAGCAAGCACACGTCCATTCTCGCCCAGGACAGCGGCACGCGCGTGCCTCTCGTTGGAGTACTGTACGAAGGCATAGCCCTTGTGAACGGAGCAGCCCACCACTCGGCCGTACTTGGAGAAAATGGTCTCCACATCTGACTTCTTGACCACGGCTGTGTTGAGATTGCCAATGAAGACTCTGGAGTTGATGGACTTGGGGTCATTCTTGTTCGTGATGTTGCTTGTCTGCACCTTCAATGACATCTTGAACACCTGAATGAACAAAGCGGGAGTCAGGAAAGCGGGAAGGGAATTGCTGGAATCTTACAAAAAGGGGTAGGGGATAAACCTCCCAGCAAGCCTGGAGCAAGGGAATCTGCTCCTCAATGTCAGTCAGTCGCAGCTGGGGGCATCCCCTCTCCAGAGAGCCCCTGTGTGTTGGGAAGGGGAATGTCGCAGCCAGTGCAAAACTTTTGCTGGAAACCTATTTATCAGGCTGACACTCTGGGTGTAAGCTGGTTGCTTTTGGGGGACAAAACAAGATTTAAATAAATTTTACATCTCAGTAAAAGCTTCAATGCTATTACAGGAAAGCTTTTACCTCTCTATACTTCATTACAATTCAAAGGACTGCTTTTTGTAAAGCAGTTTGCATCCAGCACCTTTGCTCATGCCCACCTTTCTGGGCTTTCACCTGCTGAGCACCTCCCAGCACAGGCCAGTTCTCCCCACGCACAGGAACAGCCTGGTCCCCTTGGAGCCGCACTTGCACTGGAAGAGCACTTGAGATTTCTGGATGCAAATGAAGAGATTTAAGTGGCGAAGCAGCCCATGTGCTCCTATCTGATACCCGCACTCTGCAGCCTGCCTGCGCATTTACAGGCTGAGCTTCGGCGCTGAATTTTGTGCAAACAGGAGGTGTCACTGTTAGCTTGGGAAACGCTAAGCCATCAGCCAGATGAGCTGGAAGCCACTCCAACCCGCTGCCCATAGCTGCACAGCGTGATGCTCCCAGTTTCTTGCCTGGGGTATTTCATGGGCAGCCCCTGAGAACAGGCTTCACCTCTGAGGACCAAAGGACAGGGATGGAAATTGTATGAAATTAAAGCTAGTCTGGCTGCCTATCGGGCTGCCTGCTCACATTTCCGCAGCAAAAATTACAGCTGTCCAAAGACATCAGTTTGATTTTCATCTTCCAGAAACAGAGGGGATGCTTTGGGATCGCTGTTGTGTGCTGCATACATAGTGTGTGGTATTTACCTGGGAAAAGTCAGCTCAGAGCTGTGGATGCACGTGGAGGTGCTGCTCTTCCCCAGCCCCTTCCAGCAGTGCCCGCAGGTCCTCCCAGCACCCGGAGCAATGCCACCAGGGTTTCCACAACTCCAGGTGGTCACCAAGCCTGGCACAGTGGACGCACTGCTATCACAGGGCCATGGTGTCCCCTCCCTGGTAGTCCCCAGCATCTGCCTTGGCACTGGGCAGAGCTAAGGCACCACCTGGCTTTGTGGCTTCGGCTCTCTGGGCTTAAAGTCCAGGTTTGTCTGAGCAGCCTGGCCCAAGGAGGCATGGGGGCAGCTGCATGGGTGCAGCTCCTGTGGACCTGGTCACCCTGGTCCCCAAGCCCTGGCAGGCTCCGCTTGCCTGCAGCTCAGCCTGCCCAAGGCACTGACACCAGCAGGGTGCGATGCTCTGGCTTCGCTGAGCCCTAAAACACAGAATTAGTGTTTCCTACACCACTCACTAAACAGGCAGAGGCCTGGGAAAAAGCTGCAACACTTCCTGATGTGCTTTTTGGGGTTTCACCCAAGACTTTCAAAGAACCTAAGTCCTCCTTCTTCCCTGTCTTCTCCTACACAGAGACACGAAATCTCTAGTGGCTCCTATCTCCCCCTTAACCTGTTAGGGGGGATAACGTCATTCTACCTATCTCACCCCTTTGCCAGGTGAGCTCCATTTTCTCTTCTTGGGTGATGGATGTCCTTCTGACGGAGCCTGCTCAGCTATGGGCCCCTCAGGACACCCAGGGGGGCTGCTTCTGCCCATAGTCCCATGTTGCCTGAGGGTACTTCAGCCCACACAGACAGGCGCTAGCTCTGTATCTCCAGGACTTGAAACTTCAGTCCAGCATGGAAGTAAGGAGACAACAGAGGAGACTCGCCCAGCCCTGCATGCAGGTGGTACTTGTAGCCTGACCTGAGGAAACATGGAGCATTTGAACACCCGATTGCAGTCAATGAGCTCTGAAGAGACAAGCTATGATGTCCAGATCTCCGCCTTTTTAATTTTCAGAGCACAAAGGACTGGACACTCGATTCCTTTCATCATTTAAAACCAGATCATACAGAGCATTGGGAGATACCTGGCGAGGCTGATCCTCCACGTGGAGCAGGGGAAGGATGAGATGGCTCAATAAATCTCGTCTGGCTCTAACCCCCTGTGACTCTATTAACCTACCATTGAGGTTGGAAATGATCTCCCTGCTAAATCCAATCAAAAAAAAGTTAGACTTTGTCTGAGTCTGGCTTGTTATATTTTCCCTTTCACCCTTACAGTTTAAAAGAGCCAGAGACTTTTGTTTTATTTTTTTAAGAACAATTCCTGGCAGCACAGTGTTCCTAAGAACACTGGAAAAAATAACAAAATGATAGGACTTTTAAAGGCACCTAAGTGAATGAAATCCTCACACCTTTGGCAAGTGGTGCCCAGCCTCTTCAGGTTGCTCATAGTTTCAACCTATATTTAATATTTAATTATTTATTTAATGGCATCTATTTTAACATATTTTTGCAGTGCAGTCTGGGAGAGGTTCACAAAGGAAACTGCTCCCATTCCTCACGCAAAGGTGGAGACATAGCAGAAGAGCCAAGGCTGTTTCCAGCCATTCAGTCACTCTGGATAGCCAGCTTGAGCCTCAAGGACTCATTTCTCAGAAATCACGAGTATCTGCAAAAAGCCTGGCTAGAGGCTGCTCCAGGACAGCCAGTTCCCAGCAAATCTGCACCTTAAACGCTTCAGGACCAGCTGAGGCTGTGTGGGACCTTCAGAGAGCCTGCAGACGCGTAGGGTACCTGTATCCAGGTAGCCCTGGATGGTGTTGCCACCCAAGGACACATCCGACCCCTTGTGAACCCATGGCACTCTCTGCCCTGGGGCTTCAGCAATGTTGCAGGACTGTGACTTCGACATGTGGCTTTACACTTGGTGACTCCTGGAGTTTCCAGTTCCTGATGCCCATATTTTCTATTTCAGAGTAAATCTGCCCTAGCACCTCTCTCGCCCACACTAACCCATGGCACATGGACACCTTTGGCCTCACTTAGCTGCTTCTGCTCTAGACGATACACTCCCACTTTTCCATCCTTGCTCATCTGCCAGAGCTTATGGAAGCCTCCAACCCATTTTGCTACCCTCCCATGGCCTTCCTTTCCCCCATCCCCATCCCCCGGAGGAACTCCTCTTGCAATTGGTCTCCAAGTAGATTACGAGCCCTTATCACTGCCCTCGGAGCCCCCCCATCCAGCTTGCACTGCTCTTGGAGGCCACCCATCTGGACTGCTGTGTCCCAACTTCGATGCCTGGATGCTGTGGGAGATCACGTCAAAAGTCAAGGCAGACATCACCCATGTCATCTCCTCGGCCACACACTTTGCCACAGAAAGCAAGCAGGTTGGTCAAATTTGGCCATACCATTTCCAGGTCTGGCCTGGCTGCAGGCAGGGAGGAGGAATGCTCTCTTCCTCAAAACAAAATCTGGTGCTCAGATAAAATATACCCCTGTCTCTGTTTTCCCATCCCCTCTCTGAAGAGTTTTACTGTTGCTACCCCAAGCCCCAGCTTAGGGAAACACGAGGCTGCTGTTTGCCCAAAGCCATCCCAAATTCTAACCAGCCCAGAAGTGTGTTATTTACAACAGATAATTCTCAATCTCTGACCAGCTGTTTGCAGCTGCAAACACCAATTGCATCAGGGCACTGAGCTCCTTAAGCCTCTGTAGGAGGGATGTGGGTTAAGCTGCCTCTGCGCATGGAAATAGAAAGGGCTGGCTAGAGAATTCGGGCAGGATGGGGAGTGTGTAGGGGCATAAAATATGTGTTTTCTCCCCAGATTTAGTGGGCTGCCCTGTCTCAGTGGGTGCAACATGAGCCAGCTGTGCTGCTGTCAATGGATCCTCCACTCTGTGGGTTAGTTTTAAAAATAAAAGAGCTGGATGAAGATGAGTCGTTTCTCAGGTGGGCACTAAGGCACCAGATGGATCTTCACTTGGAGAAGGACATCTCCTAAGGCACCTCCCAAGGTGTGACCTTGGCCGCCACGAAGGTGGAGGGGTGTAGGGGAACCTGCGCCTCTCCCAGGTCCCCGCTCCCCCAACCCCACCTTGCACCCTCCTTGTCTGGCTCCTGTGACCTTCCCCTGTGCTTCCTGCAGTTGGACCAGAGTGTGCTCGTCCCCTCTCCTCCCCACCTGGGATGCTGGGTCACCCCAACCTGATAAAGCCTGTGGCTGCAGGAGCTGGAGACAGGAGAACTCACTTTCACCACCCATTGCGGGGACCAGTGATGGAGCGGGTAGCTCAGCACAACCGCTCCCTCGGTAGAGCCTTTCCCTTGGCTCCCTGGTTGAAGCCCCAGCAGCTCTGCGCATCAGGCCATCTCGGGACACCGCAGGTCTGCGCAGGAGACGTGCCTGTGGCTGACAAGCTATGGGACGGGGCCACCAGATGGCAAACTCAAGGTCAGGCAAGGTGATGGCCATGCCGCTGGGAAAGACTTGGGAGGAAGCCAACAAGGACCTGATATCTCTGCGGATGGAATGCTCTCCTAGTGCCATCTGCCCGTTGATTGCTGTCCTTGCCCAGGCAGGGAGCAGGGCTTCAGCAGGGAGTGTTGTCCAAGGCCGGGAAGCTGGGTCTCTGGGCTTCTAGCGTGGCATTGCTCTGAGATTTCAGGCACCATCAGTGATGTCCTCCATTTAACAAGTGGCCTGCATGGCTCTCATTTAACATCTTATAAACCACTCAGCACTGAGTGTTCAAAAACCCTGTGCAAAGCGCTCTTCTGCTGTCCCCATCCAAGCCCGGCATCCCCTGGAGAAAACAGTGTCCCTTGCCTTCTCCATTCCATTCATTAAGGGTTTCTTCTTACACACAATATTCATTTTGCATCACTTATTGACCCCCTTACTGCAACAACTGGAAAGGACATTTTAATCCTCGCATATTAATATTTCATACTCCACCTAACTGCCTTCCAGCAGAGCACTTTGCATTGTGCCCAGATTAAACCCAGCACAGCAGCAGCCATGTCGGCTCAGCGTCCCTTCCACGTGAAACAACACGGCTTGCCTGCGCAGGGCTACGAAGTACGACGTCCTCCCAAGCCACTGTCTCTTTGACACATCACGTAGAAAGCAGTGGGCATGAGTCACAGCAGGGTATCTTGGTGATATGTCCGATGAGAAAAATATACACAGAAGACACACATATCACTGGTTAGTGACGAATATTCTAATAACTACGCTGTCTTCAGCAGATGCATTTTCACAGCTGTTATTTCACCTTTCATCCCCAAACCCACAACTGCAACAAAACAGACTTGCCTTGGAAAAGAGAACAAGACAAAATGCACCTAGTAATAATACTTGAACATAGATAAATGAACGTATTAAGAGGTCCTTCAGCTGTAGGACCTCAAAGAACACCAAGGACAGATTAGTATGATTATCCCTGTTTTCTGCAAGGGAAACTGAGGCACAGATGGGTCTGGGGTGGGGGTGTTTGTGCCACCAACCTCACCAAAGCTTACAGAAACATCATAACGACACCTCCCACTCCCAGTTGCCCCCAAAGGCAGGTGCACTTAAGGATGAGGTTGTCAGAAGTTCCTTCCTCCCCACCTGTGTGTCCCCTGTTCCTCTGCATGGGGCAGGTGCCTGTGCCAGCAGGGACCCTGCAAACTCTGCAGGGGACAGCAGTCGAGCCACACCATGGTGACCCCAGAAACACGTCCGTCTGCACCCAGGCTGTGGCACCCCAGGGCTCTCCGGCCATCTTCTGACCATCATCCCTGCAACGTGACCCTGCCACACACCCCAGGACCGCGGCTCTCTGTGGATTTACTGCCTCGCTATGCATGGCACAAGAAAACCTGTTTGCCACTGCCAGGCTGAGAAGAAAATACAACATGGGATTAACCAACCCCAAAAACTCAAGGACCCCTTGTGCCATTTATTAGGGGTGGTGAGGACCACTCTGAGCTCCCAAGAAGGTCCCACACTGGAGGAAAGGCTGTGCCTGCCCGCTCACGCCCCTGGTCTGGACACCCACCAACAAAGTCCCCTCCCCACCAGCGCTTCTCCTCTCTTCCCAGGATAGCATGGCTGGAAAGAATGTCACGGTCCCTTGCTGCCGCTAATGTTCAGGAATCCCTTAAAAATATTGATATTCAATGCACTAACAGCCCAAGGCCAGAGCTGGTTTACTTGATAAGCTATTTTTCCTCCCTGCTTTAAGTGCCTTGCTTCACAGATTAGCTGTTTAATTGAGAGCCAGGTGTCTGAAAACCCCAGGGGCCTCAGACTTAGTGACGAACTGTCAAAGAAGACGACAGCAAAGAAAAACCACCGTGCCCCACCACTCTCTGCTGCAGAAAGCGCTCTTTATTCCAGCGTGACGGCAACACGCAGCTGGGCTGTTACTCTCCTCTTATCAAGCTTGTTCACAAAACGGGAGATGCAGTTTTTCATCCTGTCCCCATCTCCATCCAGTAACAAGTTTTCCCAACTTGGTGGCTTTCCACTGGGAGCCAGGTGACAAATTAAGACGTCTTGTGGGGACGAAGGGTCAAACCTGCTCTCCGCCAGGTTTGGGGAAAATTTGGCATTTGGGGTGCCAAAAAAAGCACCAGCAAACCTGTGTCTTGCCAGCACATGGGATGGATGTTACAGCTCGTGGGGCACCTGTGATGCTTCAGTGGTCCAGGACTGGTGCACCCCTGCTCACGTGCTGGAGAAAGCCTGAACGACGTGGCTTGGGTCCGGTCTTCTTTGACCATCTCGTATACTCTGGCATAGGACACAATCCAATTCTGCACCACCTTTTGAAGGCTTTTTGGAGGTTGCCCCCCTGCTTTCATCCCAAACTTTTAATGTCCACACATCTTTCTTGCTGCTTTCTTGCATGTGGCAAGAAAGATGATTTTTAGGGAGGAACAGGGCAGTTAACATGCCCGAGCACAAACAAATTGGCATGGCTGTCACATGGCGAGCATCTCGCCTCGGGCAGCAATCAACCCAGACACTTGGCTCTGAGAGACTTCTGACTAAAACAGTCCTTCTTTTTAGCCAAAAAAAGGCGTTTTAAAAAGAAACACAGCTGGCGACAAGATGGAGGGACTCCACTGATCGCATTGTCAGAGCACCATTGATTGCACCGAAATGCACACGCATTTAAAAGCAAAGTCCCTGCGACCCCCGGTGCCAATCATTCCTCCCCCGAGAGCTGCGAGTAATTTGCTAGTGAGTCGCCAACCACCAGAGCCAAGTGCTGAAGCATTAGTTTAATAACCAACACAAACCCTGCAATCTTTTTAATAACTTCTGAGTCCCCAGCAAGTCCTGCACTGAAACCCAGAGGGGCTGAGCCTTCCCCCTGGGGAGCAGAAAGACCCCGGTCACTCTTGTGCCGTTCAATAAAGAGAATAAACTGGAAGGAAACCAGTCCTTGGGTTTTCTGGGGAAAACAGCTTTGAGTCTCCAAAATGTGATTGTTAGAGGATCAGAAAGTTATTAAAAAAAGGGGATAGACAAAGATGTCACAATTATTAGACTAGTTCTGCAGGATCAGGGCTGTCTTTTGGGGGAATTTCTGCAATGCTGAGCAAGCTGGAAGGGCCGGAGAGCTGGCCATCAGCTCAGCAGGAGCCAGACTAGCTTGTTGTGAAGCTGTGGGTGCCCTTTGCAAGTCTTTTTTTTCCCTGTAAAGTGCAACTGAGCACAGCCTGGAAAGGGAGGATGCTTTTACTGCAGGGAGTGTGGGTCCTTGGGTCTCGAGTGCTATTTCGGGCTGTCCCATCTCCCATCAGACAAGGGGCTCCTTGTACACTGCATATGAATTTTTCCAACCACTTCCCAGGGCTCCACCTTGCAGACGAGTCAGCCCAGACCTGTCCAGGCTCAGGCTTCGTCGGTGGCAGTCGCCGACCCGGTTCCCAGTCGCCGCAGAGGTGCCCATCTCTTATGCACCCCAGCGCCGAGCCCCAGCCCAGCTGTCCCCACTGTCACCCACCCCTCCGCACCCAGGCCATCCCCACAGGGTTGTGTGGCTGGAGCAGAGATGGAGAAGGCACTGATGCTGCCTTGCAGCCCATCCTGCAACCCCACAGCCCCCCCGACATTTTTGCTGGGGGGGGACCACTTTCTGTCCGAGGACACTGTTTCCTCCTCCTGAGCGTGCCGGCTCTGCGGGCTGAGGCGATGAGCCCAGTTTCAGCCCAGTTTCCACCCAGCACATCATAGTTGCCTTGACAGAACGAAATAACATCACCACCTGACGCGTCAGCAGACAACGCTGCTGGAACAGCCCTGGATGGGGACTGCCCGTAACGAGACAAGCGGTGATGCATCTGCACCCCCATGGGTCATGGGAGAGCACCCAGCCTCTGCAAGCACGCTGGAAACTCCTGGGCAGCCAGAGGTCCCAGCCCTATTTATAACCTGAGCTCTGCTCTCCACCAGCACTCGGGTCTCAATTCATGGGGTGGGTGAAGGGGGGGTCCCTGCTGCCCACCCCTGGTCTCCTTCACCCCTGTTGAGACGGAGGCTGCACCCATCCCGCGCACGTGGACGGTACAGAGGAGAAAGAAAAGCTGCTGAGCGGGGAGAGAGAGAAAACATCAGCCAAGTCTGGCTCATTAAAGCACATTTGCTGCAGGACGTAAGCAAATAATCCAGACTGACACCATTAGCTTGTGGCAGATGCCGAGTTCTGCGTTTCGCAGGGCTCTGGCAGGAGGGGCTGACTCTGTCCCCTTCATCCATCTTCCTTTATGCTATGCCTGACGCACTGTGAATTTTTACATCGGCGCATCCTCTCCCAGAGACGCTCCGGGCTCGGCGTAGCTGCAGCACACCATCACCACCACACACTGGCTTATGGCACCTATTGCTGAAGCACCTGGATCTGCCAGCATGGGGACATCCCCCCCAGCTGGTGCCTCTGCCGGACGGTGGCGTGCGAGGCAGAATTCGTTTCCTGAACCTCTCTGGTTTGGAGTGATTATCTCCACAAATTTGGGGTTCACTCCTGTTTGAGGCAGGGTGCTGCTGCCCGCATGAGTGGATGCTGAGTGCACAGCAGCGTGAACAGAATTAGCTCCCTCATCATCTTCCTTCAGCTACCCGTCTTGCTATGCAAATAGCCTCCTTTTTTAATTTTTAATTAAAACAACAAGTCATTTCAAACTGCAGAAATCCTGCCAATCCTTTGAAAACCTGGCTCTGATTTAAATTTCAGTGCAACTGCTAAATCCTTCATAAAGGAGCAATAAATAATCAATTACTGTTTTAATAAGGATTTAATCAGTTGTTGAAGTGACAATAGTTACAAAGTCTATCAGGTCAGCATATAGTTTATAGCTGTGGCTTGTAACCATCTGTCCTACATATTATTCATGCCTATAGAAAGCTTAAAAATCTATTCATTAGAGTCTTAAATCCTTCCTAATAAGTGTGATAAAGGGATGACCTAGGGCCGGAAACTCTGCGATCCACCCAAGCAGCCCCTGCAGCAGCACCGCTCCTCACCCTGCCCATCTCCACAAACCTGGGTCTCACTCCAAACGCTGCACAGCGCATTGCACGCACGTGCGTGGCCAGGCTGGAGCTCACGGGGCTCCCTGCGGGGCAGCACACGGCTCCCCTAGGGCACCTTCAGGAGGTAAGTACATATCCATGCTCCTCACCATGGGGTCATGGTGCTCTGCCTTTACACCAAGGCTTTGGAGGCAGTCTTATCTCCCACCTGCTTGATAAAGCCAAAGTCTCTCCTTGGGCAAGACAGACAAAAGCCGTCCCACCAGCAGTGCAATGTCACAGCAAGGAGCATCCAAAGTGCCCCTGACCCTCAGTTCCACCCTTCCGTTCAGAGCTGAATTCCTTTGAAAACAAGGATGTCTGTCCTGCACTGATCAGGATTTTCAGGTAGGTATCAACCTTGGTGTGTTAAATTTGGGTTTCCATTCCCATGCTAACACCACGGCATTTAAAACAAGAGAAGAATCCTGACGGGATACGGGGTCGATAAAGAAATCCCACCATTAGTACTGTGCTGGAACCAAGAATTAGGGCATCTTCTGAAGCCTACAGGGACCAACTCCCTGGGTTTCACCCTGCAAGAAGGAGCTCCTCGGCAGCTCTTTGACTGTCTGCTTGAACATGGACTCCCCATTCGCATTCAACTTTTCTGAGCACTGCTTTTCCATGAAAATATTTTTTAAATTAAGGCTTTTTTTCTCCTTAAAAAAAGAAAAGAAAAAAAAGCTAGGATCATCCTTTGCAGAATATGCAACAAGTAGACTTTTCAGGAGTCTCTGCTTCTAATCATCTTGGAAATCTCTCATGAACAGACTAACATTCTTTTTGACAGCAGCAAAATAAGTTTTAAAGGTCAATTGAATCAGATAAGCCCAGTCTGGCAGCACTTTCAGATGCAGAATTCCATGGATAACATTTAGGTTATGTTTGAGAACAGAAACAAAATTCTTTGGAGGAAAGAATCTTTAAAAAGAAAAAAAAAAAAAGGAAAGAAAATGAAAAGGAAACAGCAATTAAATAGAATGTCATCCGTAATCCCACTGGTGCAAAACCTGATGATTACCTACTGGGCTATGGACAATGCTACATGTATTAATCTAATTAAAGTCCTTTTTTACAGGCATCTGAAGCCAGCTCATTAGTGTGTTACCGAGATGCTCATTAATGGCTGGCCATGACTAATTTCTTGAGAATTATTCTTTAATTCTTTATCATTCACAGCCTAATAGGAAAACACAATGTTTCCATCCCCCACTCTCCCACTCGTACGCAGTAGAGACAGGTTCTCATCAGCCACCTATTGACTTGATGTTCCTTAATGAACACCCCCCCACCAGCCCAAATGTTGTTTTAACAGCAAATGATTTATTTATGAGGAAAAGCAAGTGAACTTTCTGGGAACTTTCTTAGCTGTTAACGAACCGGCATCTTCACTGCCGCTTTTTGCATCTCCCTGCATGCGGCAGAGAGGAAATGGAGGGGTGGAAGAGCGGGGCTCCCAGTCTGGCCGCAGAAGAGCCTGCTGCCCTGGTCCATGAGCGCTGTGCTCAGCTCCTGGTACGAAATCCCTCTGGCATGAAACCCCTCTGGCCATGTCTGATGGGTGGCCTCAGGGGCACTCCCAAGCTCCAATGTTGAGCCATGTCCCACCCTACATAGGGCACGATGCAGGTCCCTGTGAGAAGGACATATGGACCTCTTACCATAGGGCAACAATGAAGTAGGGGGAAAATCTGGGCTCCAGGAGGGACCTCATTTCATGCTGCCAACCCACCACCAGATAATTTAATCACCTGCCAGGGCCACCCAGCTCCCAAAGAGGAGCTGCTGCAGATGGAGCTTCACAGATGTGATTCTCGTTATTCAGCTCCATTGGTGTCTTCTAAGTAGAAGTCTTGCATCTTGTTGCCACAGCTTCTTTCACAGGCAAATGCTGCTCTGTTCCCAGCCAAACCGGTCCTGCCCATCCGCCGGGTTGTGCTGTGCTGCTGGGGCCGTCCCTGCCTCTTCCAAGCCATGAGGGCTATGGCCTTTTTTTCTGAATGACCGAGCAGAAGTCAGGGATTTCCACATCACCACGTGCTTCCTGCCGCTGGGGATTTTAGCAAAGCCCCAAATGCCACGGGACTTAGCAAAAGTGGGAGCTGAGGAGGATACTGTGAGTGCAGTCACCACCCGCTGTTCAAAGGGGCAGCTCCAGTCCCCTCCAGTCCCAGGCCAGACTGTTCCTCCAAAACACTTGTCCATGTTTTCCTACAGAGGAAACCAGCTGATCGTCCCCTCACCCACTACGAGACTTCATGTCACGGGTATTCCCAAAGCCAGGTGCTCACTCCCCAGAGATGGTGCTGGTGGTGAGGGGAGCAGGACACAGGATGGGGAGCCTTAGGGAGTGCAGAGGAAGAGAAAGCTGCTGGTCCTTGGCACGCTAACCCTCAATTCTTTAATAGCTGAGGTTTTTGACATGCTCCTTTCCTCTCTCAGAGTTAATTATCAGCTGATTGCCTTTCAAAATTATTTCATACACTTTAAATACGCAGGATGACATAAATGATTAAGATACGTATCTCTGTAAAGTCGCTGAGCTGTGGGCTCCCACTTCACTTCTGGTGGGGTTTGCTGAGGTTTGGTTGCCTAAATGCCAACCCCAAGGCTCCACAGAGATTGGGGAGGCACCCTCACCCCAAGGAAAGCATTCAGATGGGAGGGATGCAGCCTGCAGTGATCGGAGAGGGAGACCTGAAATGCAGCTGAGCTGCTCGAGGTGACCACTACAGCAAGACCTACGTTGGTAGCCAATCCCTTTCCTCCTGAAAAATAATAAATCCTGCTCCCCATCTACTGGTCTTTGCCTCTCCAGTTCTACATGGATGCAGAGACCAGAAGAAAGCCTGGTTTTACAGAGGGTACACCGGCTCCCATGTGCTGTGCTACCCTCAGCATCGGTTTGCCTGAAGCCCAGAGGTGACTGATGGTCTGGCAATTTTCCCAGCGTCATCAGCGTGCTTTGGGTCAAAGCCAGAGGTGAAGGTACGTCGTCTACTGCTCTCATTCTCCATCAATAATGTCACACCAGTCTTGCATACTGCGATGATGTGTGATGGTTCAGAACCGCGTGGACTCTCGAGGCTCCCTGTCGATGCTGTTTTCATCTCTTCACACCCAGCCATCCCTTCTCCAGGACAGCATCACCCTTCCCTTCGCAGCGTTAAGCTCCCAGAGAGGGGGTTAAGGATACAGACCCCTTTTTTAATAATACAGAAAGATTAGTAACCCATCATTGTTTGTTGATTATGGTCATTCTTTTCTGTAAATGAAGTTTAAAAGTCATTAAAAGATTTGTCAGCTGTGACTTATGAGCCCTTCTTGCCGTAGGGGAGTGAAGCAATGACAAATTCCCTACACCACCATGTCATCTGTTATGTGTTAGAAGTTGCCACGCTCCAATTACCAGGGACCCACCGAATCTGTAAACGAAAAGCAACTCAAATATCCTACACAGCTGCTGGGACCATTAGTCAGAGCTGGCGGGTTTCACTGCCGCAGCATCAGGCTGAGAGGGAGTCAGGAATAAATAACACTTTGCATGCGTGCAGGGCATCCCTGGCTACCGCACGCAGCTTTATCAACGTTAATTATGCCTTGGGCCCACCTTTGGGGAGGTGGAGCAACTCCTGGCTTCCCAAGCAGGAGACATGACTGAAGGGCTGCAGGAGCTGAGGACTGGGACCACTGGGACATGAACAGCATCGGGTGGTAGGTTGGGGCCAGGAGAGCTCTGTTGCCCAGACAAAAACTAAATAAAAAAATCAGCTTGCTCATTTTTCTTGCTTGCAGCACAGTGTCAAAGGAGACAGTTAGTGCCAAGCGCTGTGCTGCCCTGGAAGCCGCTTCCAATGAAGCCTTTCATGCTGGGGCAGCCACAAACCCCTGAAGACACATAAGGGCTCAATAACCAATGACCTCAATGATGAGAAAGGCTCAGATCTCAATGACCTGACACCTTCTAGTGGAACGTGTCCCTGCCCATGGTGGTGGTGGTGGTGGTGGGGTTGGAACTAGAAGCCATGGTTGTCCCATCCCTGGAGGTGTTCAAGGCCAGGCTGGATGGGGTTTTGAGCAACCTGGTGTAGTGGGAGGTGTCCCTGCCCATGGCAGGGGGTTGGAACTAGATGATCTTTAAGGTCCCTTCCAACCCAAACCATTCTATGGTTCTATGATCTGCCCTGGTCCTGCCAGCCCTAGCAGGCAGGAGAGCCTTGCTCACCCTGCTTCACCTTGTCCCCCACCCAGATGTGGTGGTGCACCACCCCCCCCCTTTGGCATACTTGGTGCAATTCCCCATCCCTGGGCTGCATACCAACCTAGGAGATGTCAGGCATGAATTGTGAAAAATAAAAGANTTTCATCCACCTCTCCATTTATATGTTTGTATGCATTAGCTTTATGGATGTGGATGTTCTCCCATTTTCCATGCACGTGTAGGAGTTAAAAGGGGTACCCGCCGATTCAGTAAGTCGTGCGATATTAAGAGATCTTCAATCTCAGTGGTTATAAACTGCGGTGTGTGCATGTTTCTGTAAGTGTGTGCGTATGCGCTCATATGCTTTGTTTACATGTACATACATTAATCTGAGATCTGTGCTTTGCTCTCATATGTATATGTATTGGTTTGGAACACCTTATAGTAAGTCAGTGTGAATCTTGTCATCTTCGAACCTGTAATCAAGTCGCTGTTCATTTATTTAGGTAAATCACTTTGCAAATCTTTAAATCAGTTAATGATTAAGCGCCGCTAAAACTCAATCTCTTGATCTGCCTCAAATCACAAAGAAAACTGAACTGCTGCTAAATCATAACTGAGTCTGATACTTCCACCCTGCGACACCAGGGAAGCTCCTCCTCATGGCACAAGGAGGAGGAATATGAAGCATGGAGAGCCTGTGCTTGCTGGGAGAGCAACTAGTGTTGTGCATGCTACAGGAGGTCTGTCTGGGGTGCAGGACACAGGGGCACCTTTCTTATCCCAGCCAGCAGAGCCTGGCATGGCCTGCTGTCTCTGCTCTGGGATGGGGGCGTTTCTCCCCATAGCTCATCCTGATGGAGGCATCCAGTTAAAGTCAAATTTTCCTGCCAGGGCAGGGGCCAGCGCTAGCACCAAGCACTCCCTGGCTCCGTGGGGACCCTGCAGCTCCTCACCAACATGGGCTGCTCACCTTGCTGTTCCCATGGGATGCTGAACAGCTTCCCTGTATCAGAGGGGCACTCCTTCTGCCCCCTGCCCACAGAGGGCTCTCAAATACCCCAGGGAAGTCCGGACCAAGCTACTGGCCCCTGAGTCATGGCAGGAAGGTAGAAGCTCTCCAGGCCTCTGTAGCACCCCTTCTCTAACCCTTGCCCTGAGGACCAGTCCCTGTGTGTGGGTTACACACAAAGCTGATGCCTACCAGCAACTCCCAGTGCTTGCCCACCGCTGGGGCAGGGCATGCACCAGATGTTACCAAACTGCCCGGGTGATGTCGGGGGAACACTGCCGAGCTTCTTGTTAACACAACAGCTTATAAAATCAATTAGATCACATTAAATGCCAATTTGGCCCTCATCACACTTAACCTCCTCTGTGAGAGGGGTAATGGCCCATGGAAGTTTACAGCCTGTTTGGCTGTCATTTCTTGGGAATGGTGGAGGGAGCATTCACAATGGCAAACCTGGCTTTCCCAGGCAACAAAATCTATCACTAAAATCTACAAGACGAGCTTCTCCCCAAGCTTTTCTCTACCAGTGCCCACTGGAGGTCTCCTGGAGGAGCCACGCCAGAGCAGGGACACAGCACTGCAGTCGTGACTCAGTCGTGGGGCTCCCATGATGGACCACACCGCTGCGTCAGGAGCTCTGCGTCCTGCCTCTGGCGGTGGCCAACACCCAGCTGCTTCCCCTAACACCAGCAGAGAGACCTAATGTGCCTGCTCAGTGCAAAGAAGTGCCTTTAGGTCCCCTGAAGTGCATGGCTGACATCCTCACGCATGAAGGTTGATTATCTTTTCATTCACCCTCCCTGACCACACACAGCAGCAGGCAGGCATTTATCCTGTTAACCCCATTTTATCCTATTTAACCCTATCAAATCTGATCTTTTATCAGCAAAACTGGCTGCCTGGGGCTGTGTCTACCATCAGTGATCCACAGATCTTTGAGGACTCACCTGAGCCAGCATGACTTTCAGCTGCTGTTTGCATTCCTTGCTGCGTAGGGCATCTTTGACTATCCCCAAGAACTGTGAGCAGAAACAGTTCTGTCTGGACACAGCTGCTCCACAATTACTCATTTGAACAGTAGCAGTCATTGGAAAAGCAAAAGAAGAAGAATGATTTCATTTTCATAACCTTGAGTTCCCCCTGCCCTGCTTGGATGCGTTTGCCTGCACTATTTTCATCCCCCAGGAACGCCGACACCACATTGCTCCTGCTGCAGAGCACACCACGCATCTCCAACACACACTGAAGACTTGGTCGCAGCACTCGGATGCCCAGGGCTTGTTCCAGTCTGATGGGTGATCAACTCCCCCCCTGGGAACCTGCTATTGACCCTAAACAGATAAACCCTGGGCAACCAACCCACGCTTGGTTCCTCCAGTTAGCGCTCATCTGCGAATGCGAAATGAGCCGGGGGCAAATTGTGCTGCTCCGCTCCACCGGGCACCTCGTAATAAATAATGAGGGAGTTCATGCCATCGCTGTGCCGACAGCCCAGAGCTGAGCACCGGCTCTTTGATGAACTGAAGCTGATGAAGTTAAATGGGGAATTCAAGCTGGTTTATGAAGCCTTCATGGTTCACTGTGGTGGGGTTTCAGCTCTTCCCTCATCTTCCGCTTTGCAAGGGTGCTGCTTGCGCACGCAAACACACACACTGATGCACCCACAGCCGTGACACAGGTAAACCCTCGTGATACACCAAATGGTCTTGTGAGAGCCTGATTCTGGGAAAGGCAAGGAGGAGGTTTTATAATGTTATGCACGTATATCTTATAGAGGAGTCAGAAACATGCCAACACCTCTCCACAACACGCAGTTATTGCTTAGGAACTCACTACTGCAGAATACCAACACTAGAGGCAGAGTAATCAAGAATATTCCAGTTTTAAGTGTTTTCCTAACCCCTGTCCATCCACAAGACTTTAATTTTGTTAGGTCAAAGTGATAGCTGTTTCGTTCTTTGCAGGTGGAGAATGCAACGGCAAAGGGGCAGCACTTGGCATTCACATTTAATGACTGTATCGGGAACCCACTGGTAACCCGCATTTTCTCCTGGCGCCAGGTGATATTGTGAAACCTGTTTTGATTTTGCAAAACACAACTCCTACTCTGCTTTTGCAGTGCAGAACAGCAAATGTATCCTAAACACTCTGGCAGGAAGAAAAGAATTTCTACTTTAAAAAATTCTCATCGTTTTAAAACCAAACTAGGGAAGAGGGTAAGGGAGGGAAAAACCGGCTGCCAAGTCCATGGGGTTGGCAAGAACTCTTCACCAGCTGGTTCTCCAGGAGCTTGGAGAAACCTTCTCTGGGTTTCTGGAAGAGGCTGGGTGGGTTCAGGAGACCTACCGATTGTGTTGGCCCTCGGAGGTCTGTCTTGCTGTGCCCTGAGGGAACCGGCCCCTCCACAGAGAACCACTGGCTGAGAATGTCCCACCCATGGGTACATTCTGCAGCTCCGTGAGATCGCTGCCCCATGGGAGCGTTTGGGATGGACCAGAGATGTGATGGGGAAAAAAGATGCTTGCTTTCTGACACCTGCAGCTTATGGGGCATCAAGTCAGCTTTTATCACATCAGGCTATTTAAAACATCTCTTTTTTGCAAAGGAAGAATTCATAAACAGTTGCGTTTATCTTTCCGGCTTTGCAGAGGCGTTCTTCCACAGTGCTACCTGGCCAGCTGACCTCTTGCTCCTGAGCGAAGAGGAGTAAATATCATTGCAGTCACTTCCTCCAGAGTTATTTCATTTCTTAACCTGTCTATATAGCTCACAGGCGCTTTGTCTCTGCAGCTGGCTGCCACTTCAGGAGGACAGCTGAAATTGGGAGGGCTCTGCATTAAGGGTGCTGATCACCCTTCATGTAAGGAGGTGAAAACCTCACCCTTTGAAGCACCCATGAGAACACCTTACACGGGAAAGCTGGGAGAAATCCTCTTTCTTTCACTATGATCTTTAACCTCCCTGTGCCACAGTCCACATCAGCATAAAGGGGTTGCTTTTTGGGTTCAATATAAAGTCATGAAGATTTGTTCATGGCTGCAAACCACCTTGACGAAAAGCAACCTGTAAATGCAAATGATGACAGTGATAGCTGCTATATATAATGCCTGTAAGATCATTAATGCCAATCAACTCACATATATGGAATATACATCTTGTCAAAGCAAAGCGAGATCATTTCACAGTAAGATCCCAAGCTGCGTTTATAGAGGTAATAATAGTATTGATAAACTTAGACTTCTTTCAGATGTTTGACTTGGGCCACATTTAGAAAACTGAACAGTAAAAACATCAGCTTGGATGAAGACCCAGCTCAACAGAGAAGTCTCCAACCATCAGCACACAGCTGCTCCCGGGGCCCCACCACAGCTGGTTTTTGCATCCATCCTGTTTTCTGCCTTTATTAATGACGTGGAGGAAGGTGTTAAACCACCACCACTGCTGCTGTCCGTAGGTGTGATAAAGTTGGGGGAGCAGCAAATAGCAAAGAGTCACAGCCAAACGCACCACCAGAGCAGAGCACGTGGGCTAGACTCACGCGGTGAGGCACCCTCTTTTGGGAAGCAGAAACTCTGGGAAGTCCTTACTCTTACTGCGGAAAACTAATTGGACCCAAAATGGCTTACGAAATCCTGGGGTGATCAGACCAGGCAACAGTTTGAGGAGGCATTGATAATTCTGCTTTTGGTTCTGGCAGAACTATTCCTGGGCAAAATCCAAGGAAAACACAGACAGTTTGGCGACAGCTTGGTCATAAGAACTATTCAAGGACTGGAAAACATACTTTTTTACAAAATCTTTGCTGCTTGACAAAGAAGAATTGGCCTGGTGACTTGGCATGGGGCTGTAAGTGCCATTATGGAGAGTGCAAATGGAAAAGAGAATTTGTCAATCTGCTGGACAGCATCCGGCACCTGGAAGATGAAGCTAGACAAACTCAGATTATAAACAAGGTACAAATGCTTAACACTGTGGGTAATCAGTCTGACAGACTACTTGTTTTGATAGATTCTCTATTGTTTTTAAAGCAAGGCAGATTATTTTCCTAAAAATCCTGCCACTGTTTACGTGTTAGTTCAATACACAATTCAGGGCAGTCCCAGGACCTGATTTATATAGATGGTCAGATTAAGGGATAATTTGACTTAATAAATTTATTCAGCACCTTATCATACACATGACTGCTCATGCACGTGCTGCATTTGTTTCCCTTCAGTTTCACTGCCAGAGTTCTTCTCCCTTTGCCACCACCAGGACGTGCTGTCAGAAGCAGGAGGTGATCTGGTTGCCTTGCTAAAGCGAATGTTAGTTGTAACACTTTCTCTAGACCCCTGAAATTGATAAGAATGTGTCTTTGGCTGTTAAATGACAAGTTTCCCCATTTAAAGGATGTTCAGGTCCTCCTTTCAACTCTCTTTGAAATTAAATCCACATTTTCATTCATTTTTTGACAGTCACTATTACCAGATGAATCCTAATTTCAGTCCAGCACCAGTGATGCCGTTGGCACCACTATAACTGAGCAGGGAAGAGACACTCTGGCGTTTCGTTCAGGGTTCGATTCTCATTCAGCATGAACAAAAACCTGCTAGTTTAAACTTCAGGCAGCCAGCTACACAAGTAGAGATGGGTGCCTTGAACTGCTCCTTTCCTGCCCCATGAACTACCATCCTTCTGCATGCCCACACAGAGACTGGTTCCTGATGCAATGAAGTACCACTGCTCTGTTGAGATCACTAGCAAAAATATAGTAGGAACGTGTGAATTAACATTAAAACATTTATTTTATTTTGCTGCTTGAAACCTTGCGCGATGCCACTTCTTTCTGCACTCTACAGTCCTGCACTGAGATCAATTCAGCTGCAGTTTCCCCCTTCTTCCAGGAGAAGATGAAGTGCTGAGTACGTAGTGATATCAAAGCGCATCCAGTTGCAGCCATGCTTTTGGAAGGCAGCACATGGAGTGCATGCACTCTGCAGAGAAATTTCTCTTTGGGACAGGAATGGGCTGCATCGAATGGCACAGGTCTTGTGCTCTCCATGAGCATGAGCAGACAGGGCCTTCTCCATCTGCAGATCTGCGTTATAGATCTTGTGCAGTGCGCTGGGAGCAGGTAAGGAGAAGCAAGACCCAGAGGAGAGGTATGGGAGCCACCAAGCCCGAACCAAGCACAGGCAACTGGAGGAAGCCGTGCGTGACAGTCCCTGGAGACACCCTCCTAGATACAGAGGCACCCATCGGCCAACGTGACTTGGTATCTCCACAGGTTTGTTCCTTGCCTGGGGACCTGGATCAGGGAAGTTGTGCAGAGACTCATCTGGCAGAAAATGAGAGATGCTCTGTTGGACCTGTTATTCATGAACACGGAAGAATCATAGAATCATAGAATCGTCTAGGTTGGAAGGGACCTTTAAGAGCAGCGAGTCCAACCATCAGCCTAACACTGCCAAAACCACCACTAAACCATGTCCCTCAGCACCACGTCTACCCAGCTTTTAAATACCTCCAGGGATGGC
>VYXH01006120.1:269056-303883 GCA_013397275.1 Burhinus bistriatus | reverse complement strand
GCCCATCGATCCAGCCTGTCCAGATCCCTCTGTAGGGCCATCCTACCCTGAAGCAGGTCAACACTCCTGCCCAACTTGGTGTCATCTGTGAACTTACTGAGGGTGCACTCCATACAAGAATGGAACAAAGACCTGAAGGTTAGAAGTCTTGGTTGCAGTCATCATGAGACTGTGAGCTGAATGTCCCAAGAAAAGAGACAATTGCAGTTTGTTCAGGGATCTGCTTGGCAGAATCCCATGGGAGCCTGCTCTGGAAGTTCAAGGAGCCCAGAGCAACTGCATCATCTTCAAGGACACCAATCTCAAAGCACAAGAATGGCCTGTTCTGATGACAGTCAGGCAGTTGTGGCAAGAGGTCAACACAGATGAACAGCAAAATCCTAACTGAGCTTTTTCCTACACAAAAAGGCAGAACCCAGAAGGTAGAAGCTGGGCCACCTAGGAGGATTATGGAAACGTTGTCTTCCTGCTACCATTTCACCTCCGTCTACATTTTCCTTTGGTAGATTATTATATAGGCAGACAGAGTTAATGCTGCTGCTGAAGGACATCAAGCCATGAGGGAAAGGAGACATTGCAGTACAGGGGCTTTACTCAAAGAGCAGAGGAGTAAGTTGGGAGGAGGGTCTCTTAAGCTAGTGTGACTAACCTCAGGAGTAGACGTATGTGGAATGAGATGGAATGAGATGTATCTAAGCGAGATGGTGAAAGTGTGGTGCACCTTCCATCTCCACTGCCAGAGAAAGCCCAAAGCTCCTGCAGCTCCAGGGCTGCAGAACCAGTCTCAGCTGCTCAAGGAGCCGCCCTTCCTGGCTAATTCTTGGTGTAAGAGCTCCCTGCTTGGCTGCCCAACAAAGCTCCTACAGGATAACAGGACCTTACAACTGGTCCTCTTGCACAGCTGACAGGTCATGAAGGATGGCCCTCAGCTCAAGGAGATATGAAAGGCAGGTGGCAATTTGTAACCTGCCAGCAGCTTCCTAAAAGATGGCAATGCCCCCACCAAGGCAACCATTCCTCATCCCCCCATTGTCACTCTCATGCTTCCTTGTCATACCCGTGTTTCTTTGACATGTCACCTGCAACCTGCCAGAGCACGGCCAATCAGGACTGGCTTGATGCAGGGGACCTCCCGAGCCAACCTGCTTGGCAAACTCTCAACAGCGCTGCTGGGAACTGGGCTGCCAAATTTGTGATCCTCACTCAGGCAAAATTCCCTAGAATTTGGGACTGAGCTTTGCTAAAACAAAGATCTACTGTTGCCAAATCAAAGGGCTGAGTGTAGCAGAAGCTACATGACTAAGCCATGGACTAGACAACTCATGCCTTTGGCACATTTCAGGTCTACTCTTTTGAGTTAGTTGTCCATCTGGGCAAGAAAACACCTCTGGAAATTTCACTATTCGCTCTATTTAATTCACCAATTTAAGCCTCTGGGAAACGCAGTGCAGCTGAATGAGGAGGAGACAGGCAAATACAGGCAATTAATAGTTACAGATGTAAAAATTACAGCCAAGCTCAAATTTGGCCACCTTGATGCTCTGCATAGACAGTACCTTGAGCTCGTCACATGGAATTTGTTATCTGCTAAGGGCAGCACAGCAGTACTGTCCCTGGCCCCTGTTGGTGCTGTACAGTGAAGGAGATGGATGGTTCATCTCGAACGTGCTGTGATGGAGATGGGTAAAATTCCAAGAAGGCGGGAGAGGAAAGGGACTCGCAGCAGGTTTAGGAAGAGATCCCTTTCTTCTTAACCAGCTTTCAACTCATGAAATCATGACCTCACACATAACCAATTGCCCCTCCTTGATCTTGATCTGCCTCCAGCAATCAGGTAATGTGTCACCGCAGAGCTACCTGGAGCACGGAGCAGGAGGGCATTACATGGGAATTTGGTGAGATTTCCATACCTTTACAAAGCTCCCTGCTGCCTGGACATCTCCTGACTAGAAAGATTAAAGGGATTAGAAGCTTACAAATGATGAGGCAGGGAAGTGAAGGGCTTTAGAAAATAGCAAGGTCTTAATTTACAAGGGATGTTTAAAAAATGAATGGAGTGAGGATTTTCTCCCACAGGAAAGTGGCAAAATATATTCTGACGCAAGGTTATTTGACCAGTAAAATGGCTGGCTCATCCCATTTGAAAGTACTAATGTATATTTTATATGGTGCAGAGACAAAGGCATCGTTCATTTGCTCCTCTACCAGTTAGGTGAAGGGGTTGAATGAGGTTAGAAGGATGGGCAGAAAATATGGTTTTATGAAAGCAACAAATGAAGTACTGCTAGAGTAAAGCTGGGAAGCACGTTTCCAGATGAGTAGTTCATTGACTAAAAATTGTATTCTGGGGTAGGCTGAACACTACTCCCAAAGCATGCAAAAAGTCCCACTGCAGCACTTCCAGAAGGAATTAAGTGCAGACGTCTTATTTTCCACAAAAATACAGGCAGTGTTTTAGTTCAGCATTGGCAACACCCTGCCAAGCTCTCTCTTTTCTTTCACACCTCATTCCTGCCCCTGGGAAGGTTGTGCTATTTCCCACGTTAACTGGTTGCTTGGGTCAGTTTAGCATCCAGCCCTGGTTAAAACAAAATTTAACTGAGCCTGTAAAAACCAGGGGGTGGAAAGTGCTCTTGAAGGCTTTCCAAAGTGGGTTTTACAAGTCAAGAATACATTCTTCCCTTTCCATTCTCCCCAGGCACAGATCCGGCAGAGAAGGAAAGGGCAGGATGGGTGGTGCTGAGCAGCCTGCAGAGGCTGGAGGATCCCTGCCTTGGGTACAGGCTCCCAGAAGATGTCCTCCCCAGGCTTGTTTCTGCAGGTTTCTCCTTGGCCCTCAATGCAGCTCCTACAGAAGGAGAAGTGATTCCCAGCATAGGTGTCTTTCCATGCTGGCTCTTTCAAGCATCTTTTTCTCCATCCTCAGTCCCCACTGAGTTGTACAGCCCAGATATTTTGTAATGCCAGGAAGCCAGGCAGTGTGTGTCTCCAGCGAAAGCCTCAGCCTCACGGGTTTGGTCTCCAAAGGCCCACCAAGATCGAGCACAGCTGCAGCACTTCTAGAAACCCTCTCAGAACTTCAGATCCCAGCACCATAAGGGACTCAGAGCAAGAAATCCGTCTGCAACACCGCTGAGCCAGTCTGAAAGGGCCCCAACCTCTGCAGGCATCTGCTCTGCTTGCGTATCACTTATGCCCAGGGTCCCAAGGGGAGCCCTGACAGCCCTGCACCTCTTGGTGCAGAACAGATGCTTTGAGTTTGCTCATCCATCACGCATGACCATAATACCAAGGAGCGCCACCCAGGCTCCTTTGCGTTTGACATGAAAACCAAAGACGGTAAGAAGGAGATGAATATACCAAGGCTAAAGGTACTTTACTACAGGCGACTCGTTGCTGTCCCTCGCAAGTCAGCAAGGCAGAGCAGCTACGTGATGCTGACAGACATCAGAAAGTAGAATCCACCCTTGTGAGATGCAAGGTGGATGGAAACCAGGCTTGGCTGGCTGAAGGGCTCTTCCTCTAATGCAGGTACTTCCCTCAGCCATAGAAAGTTGGTGCAACTGAATCTGGGCTGCGTCGGTGTCTCCGTTGATCCGGGCACAGTGGACTGGGCAGATGGTCCCAGGGTACAGCAGAGCATGGCAGCGGTGGCACCGAGACCATCTACAAGCCCTGGAGCTTCTCTGAATTACTCCAAGGGCTGGATCAGGAGGAGGAGAGGTGGTGTGGTGTGTAGTGGCCAAGAAAAAAGCCTTTTTTAATGATTTTTGATGTATCTAGCTGTAACCAACTCACCCCTTGCAGAGCAGAGCAGAACTGGAGTTACACATTACTTCTGCTAGTAAAAAACACCCCCAGTCCAGACACTGTGGTGCAGAGTAAACACTGCATGTGACATCAAAAGGGAAGTAGCAAGTGAGAAGAATTTGGCTTGTGACACTTCTAAATGCCTGACAGTCTGAGATCTACAGAAGTGTTTTTTAACCGATTCAGGATTTGTTTTAATGCAGATACAGCCCGATTTTCATCAGACAGCCTCTACGCCCTCAACCTGATCAATCCGATCTTCCACCACCCATGTGGCTAACACAGCACTAAGCCTCTTCCTGGCGGGAATTGTAGGTATGTTACGTGCAACCCCACCCCCCCCGAGGAACACACCCTGCGACACTGATGGTCGCAGACAGCACCACCGCCAAAAGCAGCCGCAGAGCTCAACATCCCTCAGCACTTCAAAGGCCACGCTGGCAGCGAGCGCTCCTTGGCTCCCAGCTGTGTACCACCAGAACCAACCCACCGCGATCAGGTAATTTAGATTTTGGTTTAGACTAGCAACAGGGCTGCAGAGAGACATAAAACGAAACATCTCCATGACTTTCGGGCTGCGGCTAATATTTTTATGTAGTTGAGCCTCCCCTGCAGTGTCATAAACCATAATGAAAATAGCTCCATGGCAGAGGGTATGAACTGGAGTATTAAACCTGTTAACCTACTTAGACATCAAAAACCTACGCAAAGTTGGAAGAAATTATGACAGATTAGGGCTGTTCATGGAATTCAATAGTTTCAGATGTTTCAGTTAAATTACAAAATCCCAGCCCCAAAGCCTGGAAGGTGGGCAGCAAGGATGCCCCACGGGGGTTTCCAGTTCCCAATAGCCTGACCATGACCATAGGGTCTTTGGAGCCAGATTGTCCCTTGGTTCACTTGCACTATGGCTTGCAGAAAGGGGCCATATTTCCTGATCTGATCTGTGGTTCAGAAAAATGAATAATCACTATAATCGCACCCTAGCAGCGCTGCTGGTCTGGCTTTCTCTCATTACCCTAATTTTGGAGGGGGTGTAACTTTGCTGCTTTCCCTGACTTGCTCCTGATTTATTTCTAGGGTTGCCACCTATTGCTTTCCAAACAGCCTCTGGCTGTCACAGAGGACCTGCTGGTGGGCCCTGGGGAGCGTGGTGGTCTGAAGGCAGTGGTCCTCCACCCTGGGTGCCAGGGGATTCCGGCTTCAGAGGGGCCAGATGTCCTCCACCACATCACCAGCAAGACCAACACGGGTGTACCCGTTTAAAGTGCCGGGTGGCACTGACCATCACCGGCTGAGCACGGAGAGTTCCCTTCTCCCTTGGGTGCAAGCCCTGGGGGTGGCTCTAGTACCCTGTGGATGGTCGCCATGCCCCGGCTGCGGGCACGGCCCCGGTCGCTGCCAGCAGTGCTCAGCCCTGCCCAGCCTGAGCAGAGACAGGGCGCTGACCCGGAGAGGAGGCCGAAATGCTCCTGCTTCAGGCACAACCTCTGCTGGCTCTAACAGCAATGGCAGTGTGACTTGACGGAGTGCTCTTAAAACTTTCCAGGCTTTGGGTGAGATTTACAGAGCACCGGGCATAGGAAAGTATTTATTGTGGAGCGGAGGCGACAGCAAACCTAGAGAGCGCGGGGCACGGGAAGGAAGGCAG
Organism: Burhinus bistriatus; assembly: GCA_013397275.1. Lineage (NCBI taxonomy): Eukaryota > Metazoa > Chordata > Aves > Charadriiformes > Burhinidae > Burhinus > Burhinus bistriatus. Next base: position 298,422 of record VYXH01006120.1, on the reverse strand, counting down.
TATGATTCATCAGCGGGGAAGAGCAAGACAACATATCTGTTTTCTGCAATTCCACTTACAGCCAAGAAAAATGAGCCATCGTAACAGAAATTATGTGTGACAGGGAAGGACAAACCGCTCTAATCAAAACAACAGCAGTTCAGATAACTCCTGGAAGAACCCTGCCACGGGCATCCGACTCCATTTGGAGGGTGATATTGGGCCAGGAGGATGCTCCTGGCAGGACAACAAGGCACAGACACTGCACACCCTCCCCTCATCCGGGATGGATAAATAAGTACTCAAAAAGCAAGCAATGCACCTCCAGAATACTGATTCCCTGGTGCTAATATTTTCTGTCTCCCCGCTACAAACCCAAGGCCATTTGATTTAAGCCAAAGCATAGTAAATACATGAGAACCTCCCAACTGTAGGGTGAGGTGAGGCAGAAGAGGAGGGTGAAGAGGAAATGTGGAAGTAATGAAAACAAAAGATAATAATGCAAGTCACTGAGAATGACTGGCTCCCAGAAATGCTTGAAATGGCTCCCAACGGCAAAGCTTTCATCTGGGTTTGCCTCCAATGCACTGTTTATTTTGCTCAAGTGAAATGTGAACCTCGGGGTCAACAGCATCACCTTGAAGTTCCTCTCAAGTTAGCTGACTCCTGAGCAGCAACAAACCCCTTTCTGCCACTGTGTTGGCAGGGATCAAACCCCAGACCCAGAGACGTTTTTATGTTCTTGTGGTGGAAGGAGAGGATACGTTATCAGTCATAGACTCATGGAATGGTTAGAGTTGGAAGGGACCTTAAAGATTATTTAGTTCCAACCCCCCTGCCATGGGCAGGGACACTTTCCACTAGACCTGGTTACTCAAAGCCCCGTCCAACCTGGCCTTGAACACCTCCAGGGATGGGGCAGCCACAACTACTGTAGTCCAAACTACATTTTCAGTTAGGCAATAACTCCTACTTGGAGCCCAGTTAGTAGCCCCTGTTAAAAACTTGATTGGGGGAACAGGCTCAGAGAAGATCCAAAATCTAGGAGATGACTATTTAACTAGAGATCCAGATCTCCCTACAGATCATACAACAAAGACCCAGGCACCATGTGAGTCTAAATCAGACCATTTGGAAAGGTCACAGTGATTTGGATGCTGAAATTTGTCCTTATGTTTCAAGCCTGTTTAATTGCAGCTATTCCAGAAACCAGCTGGGTCTTCAGACTGTTTGATTTCTCCTAGAGAAAGTGAAGAACCAAGCAGATCATGCTTTGTGGGGAGACAGGATTTTCTACTGCAAAGGCTCTTTGATGTTTTGCCTTTGCTTATGACAAGGTACAACACCTGGAGTCAAGCACTATATTCTTTTGCCACATTCACCTTAAGTGACTTGACCAAGTCCACGCGGTCTGGCTGTGGACGAGGAGAGGACAGTGGACACCATGCAAACAGCAGGCTGGGTCTGAGCACTGGGCCATCCTCTGAAAAGCAAATCGAACTTGACATCCTTCCGAGGACCTGTGCTATGCAGGTGACCATGCCAGCATATGATGATTTTCTAATTTTTTTAATTTTTGGGTGTCTCACTCAGGTCTNTTTTTTTTTTTTTTTTTTAATTTCTGTATCTCTCACTGGTCTGTGCTGGCCTCTGGCAGCCCACGGAGCTCACCTTCTCGGTCTGGGTGTGGGGTCCAGCCCAGCCCTCTCGTACTGCCAGCCTTCAGACTTCAGAGGTGTTAGCTGGGATGGACTGCGATCCAGACAAGAGCCTACTGTGAACAAACCCCTTCGTTTTAAAATCTAGATCCCGTACCTGGCTCTGCCATGCAGTGTGACACAACGCTGAACGTCCTCTCCCATCCCGTCTGGGCAGCGTGGATGTTTTATCACCTCTGCCAGTCATCTCCCAGTTCCCTCTACAAGCCAAAATTCCATGATGAATTTGGACTCCTGACAATCTTAAAAACATATCTTTGAGTTGTTTTCATTAGCCTTCTGCTTTTTTTAAGACATATTCAGGCTGAATTTTCAAGCTTTTCACCATGATAGGTGTGAAATACACTACTACTTTTTTGAAAGTGAAGTGAAGATGTTCACAACTGATATCCCTATAAGAGCCGAAGTTTTAAGAAAATAAGACTTGAGGCCCATGGTAAAACCACAAGGGCTGGCAAACCCGCAGGACTGAGGCTGCAGCATGACACTTCTCTTCCCTTTGGGTAAATTATTCTAGAACTGAAATAATTTATTCATAAAACAAATGTTGCTTCTAGTAGAACTTTATCATTAAAAAGTCCCTCTCCCAAAACTACAATTCTCATGACTATAATTCTAATAAAATTATGAAAATATTAATGAAGATACAAGAAACGGAAACCTTCTGGCAATCCAAGCAGCAAGACCTGTGGATCAGATGCTTTATTGATGTAAACTGAGGGACCGCTGGTGACTTCAGTGGTGTGATATCAGTTTGCATGGGCAGAAGATTTGACCACGGCTGATGAGATGTATATTAGGACTGGACCAGCAAGCAGATTTCCAGGGATGTAAGCTGACATCAACATCAGTCAAGAAGCATATCGTATGCTTTCCAGAAAGGTGGAGTCTGAGTGATGGAGCTTTATCGTCTGGAATTAATTTCCAACTTGAAAAAAAAAAATGGATCTTAGAGTTCACTGCAAAGGTGAGGCAAGCTTTGGGTCCCGCAGCTGCACATCTCACAAACCTCTGTGCATGGGTTCTTGGCTAAATTTGTTGGACTTGCTGTGTGTGAACACACAGCCCGGGGCGTATACCGCACCTCCCATGCAGCTGCAGCTGGATCTGCTGAGTGCTCACTGCTTGCAAGTCCTCCTCAGGTCCGCAGCCAGTGGCCAGGAGTTAAGACAGCACGTTTCTGGTATAAAAAGATGTTAAGTAGAGAAGTTGCAGGGAGTAACCTTTTTGTCAGGCAACAGCAGGGAAACCTCGTGTCCTGAAGTTTTAGGGAACTGCTGTGGTCCTGTGTTGGTGATGAGGGAAAGAGCAGACAGGAGAGTCAAGATGGGAAGAAGAAACAAACCGGTGAAGAGTGGAAAATAAGAGTTCAAAGAGAGTTCATTTGTGTACTCAGGAGTACCCATCTGGCATTTTCGAGCACCATCTCTGGAGAGATGGCAGAGAAAGACTGAAGCGAGAGCAGCCAGGGTGAAGGAAGAGGAAGGCTTTCATGGCACTCTTGGGAGGTGCTGGAAGAAACAGGCTGGAAATAGGGCAGTGCCAAGGTGCCGTGGTGCCTGGATGTCTCAAGGGTCTGGCGAACAGAAAATTCAAACGGAAAACTCATTGTTCAGCATTAACACAGGCTATGGCCACACTCCTCTCATGGGGTGAAAGCCACGCCGTCCGACTGGGAGCCCTAACGCCAGCCTAGGACAAGGTACAGTGGAGGGGAAGATGCTGCTTCACAGGGCAGGGGAAGCCGAGCTAGAGCACTGTGGCCACCGGTCTCGCAAAGGTATGCTTCATTTTGCCACTCACTGCACCGCACCACGGTTCACCACCCGATTTGGTGCAGTCCTTCCTTGCCTCTTAACATAGCGTGCTCTATTTTGTACACAGACCCGGTGCCCAGGAGAGCAAAGTCATGCCTTTTGGTTCTTGACTCTTTCTGGGCCTTCAGAAGAGGGTCTGCATCGCTGTTCATCTGCAGAAGGACCCAAGGCTTTCAAACCCCAGCTCAGAAGTCAGTTATGTCCAGATAACCCCCCCTGAAGTCACCTGAATGCCACTGGGAGATGCTCCTCATCCAAAGCATGGTGAAACACAGGAGCTATCCCCACCAACTCTGGTAAGCATTCAGGCCCTCTGGAAGACCAGTGACAAAGCCCGTGCCCTGCAGCAAATCCGTGCAGAAGAGGAGAGTTTGTGTCTCTCATCTCTGGGTCTCCAAATCCTCGTACCCAAGTCCAAGCACAGCTTCTTCATTAACAAGCCCCGTGGACTCTGTGGACCCAGAAGATTGGCCTGTCTGCTGCTACTGCTGTGAGACACTGGGCTGCTCACTTAATTCTCTCCCTCTCTCTCTTTTTCTTTTCAATAGTTGGGTTTTGCTGCTTTCTGTTGTTTCAGTCCTGGTTCAAGGCTCACCCTTTGCCTGAAGTGTGAGGGAATAACCTGCGACAAGCTGGCATCGCTCTCAGCAGGCAGGAAAGACCTCCCTGCCACAGGCTCCCTGCGCAAGGAGATGTCTGGGCACCTGCTGGACAGAGAGCTCAAAAGGGACACAAGGAACCAGATCCACACAGGCAAAGGATGAAAGGAGAAAAGGAACACGTGCAAAAATTCATTCCTGAGCTGATGCCAAAGGCCAGCTGGATCTAAAGGCAGTGACAGCAATTAAAGGCAACCCTCTTGTCTCTAGTCTGCACCACGGATCTCCTTTCCTGCCTTCACCAGTCGTACCTGGAATTTGCAAAATTCATCCTGAGGTCTCTGCCAAATGCACTATGAAAGAAAAAAGTCCCGCGGGGCAACGCTGGTGGGGACAGCACGCTCCAGCGTGGTGGAGCACACACCGGCCGTGTCCCCGCAGTGAGCTCCTGTTCCTCGCACAGTGCAAGCTTGGCCAGCGCCCAGCATGGAAAACACAAATATCCTCACTTCAGGAGAAACACAGCCACGAGGATTTTAAAGGCCTGAGCAAGCACCTCACTGTCCAACCTTTATTTGGGCTGCAGGTCCTGCCGAAGGGAATAACCAGCCTTGCTCTCCCCATAGCTCCCCAGCAGGTTTGCCAGAGCGTCCCCTTCCCAAGCCAGACAGCTCTGGCTCTCCTTACAGCTCTCCCTGTTCCCCGTGATGTATGACGTCTGGGAACCCTCATATATCCAGTGGGCAGGCTCATTTATACAGTGTTTGAAAAATAGATGGTGTATGAAGTGCAATTTGGTGTTGTAGCAGAGTTCTGTCCCCCTTGGGGTGTCAGGGCATTTGATTAAAACCCTTTTATGGGAAATCAATATTTTACTCATTATAACTTTCATTCTCAGACCTAAAAACTACTCAGATGGACTTGTAAGATGCTGCACTACATGCATGCACACACAGGTCTATTCATTAGGGGAGTAATCCCTTAGTATTTATTTTTCTTTCACAAGCACACAGAGAGGTAAATAAGCAGTGAGAGGGTGTCTTTCTAACGGGTTACCGACAGGCTGCAGCAGGGATGCACCATTGCCGGCTAGATTAAAGGCTCCTGGTTAGCAACGCTGGCCCAGATCATCCCAAGATCCTGGCCAAGGCGAGAAGAGGCAATCACCTTGGCCAAAACTCTTCCAAGGCCAAACCAGCCTAAAGCTTTGAATTATACCCAGGGGCAGTGGCTGGCACAGGGCACTAGAGAGATGCTCAGTTGAATGAAATGAATAAAGCACTGACTCGAGATTCATGAGACGTAGAGTTGACTTCTGCTTCTGCCTCTGCCCCCCTGGGGATCCTGGTGAGTCCCTTTGCAGCTCTGTGCTTTGGTTTTCCCATCTGTACAATGGGCTGAAGACCCCGTCCTCCTGCGGGGTGACACCTGCAGACAGACTCACCATAGGTGCTGGAGAAGGAGTCGGATTGCTGTTGGGATTTTGGCACGGAGACCATTTCCAGCCAGTCCCAGGCTCTCCCCAAGAGCGGCCACAGGGGCTGCAGGCAGGGCTGGAGGCAGCACGGCACAAACTGCCCGTACAGCATGCTGGGCCGCTGCTGATTACCACCCCTGCAATCACTCAGCAGCTACAGAAATGAAACAAGGAGCAATCATAATAACAAAATAATATTTAATAATCCCTTCCCAAAGCAGCACTAATTTATTTCTCTAAGGGGTTGCTTTGCCTCCTACAACCTGATCCGTTAGTGCTGAAACCATAGCAACAGCCCGGACGGTACCGTTACACAGAAGGATGCACAGCCACTGTCATCCACACCAGCACCAGCAACCCGCCTGCATTTTACAAAGACAAAAGATGTTCACGTTCCACCCTTCAGCTTGCGCCGCATCTCACAGACATAGGGACTGCAGGTGCTGCATGGCACAGGCTCCCTGGCTGCCTGTCCCAGCGCCACGGGGCTCAGGGTGCTGCATGTGCTGGGATGTGTTTGCTGGGACCAGCGTTCTGATGCCGAATCCAGCAGGAAAAAGCAAAAGCAAAGTATTTTCCAGTACAAACTGGGGCCAGAAGAGACCCTCTCTTACCAGAGGAATGGAGCAGGTGTGAATCTAACTATGATAAAACCCATTTCTTTTCCACTCAACACTGAGGAGGAGGCAGATGGACGTGTCCAGCACTGGTTTTTTTTGGTTGTTTTTTCTTTTTTAATTAAAAGTACCATATTCCAGTTTATTGTTGGTTATTGTTTATGATGCTTTTGCTTTTGGGAGCCAGAATAATAATTTTTCACTGTGAGGGTGGTGAGACCCTGGCCCAGGTTGCCCAGGGAAGCTGTGGCTGCCCCATCCCTGGAGGTGTTCAAGGCCAGGTTGGACGGGGCTTGGAGCAACCTGGTGTAGTGGGAGGTGTCCCTGCCCATGGCAGGGGGGTTGGAACTTGGTCTTTAAGGTCCCTTCCAACCCAAACCATTCTGTGATTCTATGAATAAGGGATGCGAGGGCAACATGGCACATGATGCACAAGGAGAGGACAGGTCTTGTCTTAAGAGGGCTGAGTGGTCCCCAGTCCAACCCAGACCTGGGCTCCTTACCCCGTGCCCCTCCTCCCTCGGGCACCTCCACTACGGACTGACTCTGTTCTGCAAAGACAGCAGTAAACTTTATTATCTTCTGTTTAAAGCAATTCAGCTACTCAACCCACCAGCAGGAACAGTAGCATGTGACAAAAGGACGAACTTCTCAACAAGATGAAGGGAACAAAGTGACCGGAGATGGCAGAACAAAGGGACAGCATTATTTGGGGGTTATTTTTCTTTTTCTTTTCTTTCAAAATACAAAATTTCATTAACATTTGAAAGCTCTGAATATTTTCTGCTTGCTCCCTGGAGGTTAGGAAGTGGGAAGGAAAAGTTTGCGAACATTTCACAACTACGCGATTGTTTATTCTTGGATGTTCAAAACAGGTCTGAGCATTTTGTGCACAAGCCGCACGTGGATAATTACGCTGCTTTGCAGTGGGATGAGTATATATGAGAAATACCTCCATTTAGAGAGAATGTAAGCGGGCTGGGCTTTCTACAGGATGAGTGGGATCAGACAAAGGGATTTTTGAAGGGGACCTAGTTGGTTATCTGGGGACAATCTCGCTTGCAGTGAAAGCAGGCTGGCAGAGCCCAGATCGGTATCCGCTGCTGCAGACAGTCAACACCAGCCTGAATCTGATCGGATGTTCGTCTGTGCTGCACTATCTTCCACGGCTCCTTTGCTGAATCAGTCACACTTGCAAAGCCAAAAAATGAATTAATTTGTCTGAGTAAAGACATCCAGACAAGAAGTCAAAACAAAATCAAGTATCACTGCTCCAAAGGAGAGCAAATGACTCCCCCAAAGACATTCCTCAGGTCAATCCTGTCTCTGTGCCCACGTCCTGGAAGAAATCTTTCTAACATTGGGATGGCACGGGAGCAGCTCTGCCCTTCACCAGCTGCCTTCTCCACCCTTCAGCGTGCGGCTCGGTGGTGCAATGACCAGGTTTAAACCTCAACACAGCATCTGCTGACCCTCTTTGTGCCTGCACAGGGAGATGGAGCTTGAGGCTTGTGGGAGACCAGCTCCACAGCCCCCCAGATTCCTGTGGTTGGGAGCTCAGCAGTGCAAGAAGCCAACAAACCACTTCTTGTCACCTGCAGCACTCCGTGGTGGGGCTGGGGAGCTACGGGCCATCTCCTACACGGGCTCATTTTGGGTAATTGGCATTTTATGGTCCATAAGGCCAATGCCTTTGCTTTTAGTGATGCTCAGGAGCAGGTACGTCCATCTGTCTAACATCCCCGCCGCTGGACAGAATAAATCCCCAGTACCTCGTGACGCTGCATACGACAATACGGATCTGATCAGCCATTCACACTCCCCCCGCCAGTAATTTTAGGATTTGCCACTGAGGGATTTTTGTCATTTTGAGAAGCTTAGGAATGGGAGGGGAGCCCCGCTGCTTCCTAGCACAGGCAGGATTTACAGGCAGGGGTAGGGGAAGGAAACTTTATGAGGTTTGTACTTTTTTTTTCTTTAAAAACTGTCATTTTCTATTTACTGACCTGTTTTCTAGCCTCACATCTGCACGTGTACTCGCAGGCACCCAGCTTGAGGATTAACAGCAAGCAGGCAGTGTGTTTTTTATTTTATTTTAAAGGTATTAAGAGTTAAGCCAGACCTCGCTCCTGTGCGCCCCAGTGAAACACGTCTATGGGGGTCCCCACGGCATTGGAGGTGATGGCATCATGGTGACGCGTGCACGTGCACCAGGGAGCTGAAGGCATCTTTCACGACAGTGCAATTCTCACACAAGATAGCGGGAGATCAAAAGCAGTCACGCATAGGAAATCCAACATATGGCTCGAAGCAAACACACATCCGACCCCTCCCCTCCTACAGGCGCCCTCTCCGCTCACAGCCCCTGTCACAGCTCCCCTGCCTCGGCTGGTGCAGGGACACGGGAGGCTGGGGACCTCCGGGGTGATTTGGGGCTGTTTCTCACCAGGTGTGCAACGTGCTGCTTGGTGAGTCACGGCATAGCCAAGGCAAGCAGCGTCGCTGCAGGGCACGGGGCAGCGTGGGCAGATCTTCTGCCATGCCCAGGAAGGTGCAAGTGTTAACCCACACCTGCACTGGACGGTGGCCAGACGCTGGGGGCCGTGTCTCTCTAGGGGCTGGGTGGGTTTCCCTGGACCACCTCTCTTCTTCTCATCTCTACTGCATGTAGAATATCATAGAATCATAGAATGGTTTGGGTTGGAAGGGACCTTAAAGATCATCTAGTTCCAACCCCCCTGCCATGGGCAGGGACACCTTCCACTAGACCAGGTTGCTCCAAGCCCCATCCAACCTGGTCTTGAACACCTCCAGGGATGGGGCAGCCACAGCTTCTCTGGTCAACCTGGGACAGTGTCTCACCACCCTTAGGGTAAAGAATTTCTTCCTAATATCTCATCTAAATATGCACTCTTCCACCTTGAAGTCGTCAACCTGGGACAGTGTCTCACCACCCTTAGGGTAAAGAATTTCTCCAGTTTTCTCGTAGGCCCCTTCAGATACTGGGAAGCTGCTATATGGTCTCCCCAGAGCCTTCTCTTCTCCAGACTAAACAATCCTAATTCCCTCAGTTGCTCCTCATAAGACATGCTTTCCAGAGATCTGTTTTCCATAAGACATGTTTTCTCATAAGACATGTTTTCCAGAGATCTGTTTTCCATAAGACATGTTTTCTCATAAGACATGTTGTCCTCATAGCAGAGGGACTCCAACCCTCTGGTCATCTTCATGGTCTCCTCTGGACCCACTCCAACGGGTCCAAGTCCTTCTGATGTTGGGGTCCCCAGAGCTGGACACAGTATTCCAGGGGGGGTCTCCCCAGAGCAGAGTAGAGGGGCAGAATCCCCTCCCTTACCCTGCTGGCCACGCTGCTGGGGATGCAGCCCAGGATGGGGTTGGCCTTCTGGGCTGCGAGTGCACATTGTTGCATCATTTTGAGCTTCTCATCCACCCACATCACCAAGGCACAGTGCTGATGCCAAAGCGCAGCCAGAAGGAATATGAGCTTGATGGCTGTCACACACAGCAGCTATTCCTCAGCTGGCTGCAGAACATGGCTGGGACTCCATCAGGGGCTGGGAATGAGCACATGGACCTGCTGGTCCTCTGAGCTCACAAAGTACTAGTATGAGGAGGAAAACTAGTATGCACAGGGGAAATCCAGCCCCTGGCTCCACGCTCTCACCCTGCTCTGGCGGGATGACTCCAAGACCCAGCACATGCACATGTCTACACCCCAGTTTTGGGCCCAGGATTGACATGTCCAACAAGTCCATGACACCCATGGTGGCTCTGACTATGCCTAGGGACACTTAGCTGGGGCAGGACACTATGGGTTCATGACTTGAAGTCAATGAAACTGCAGCAGTTCCTTAAGAGAAAGGAAACACTCCCTTTGTAGTTGGGTACTTAAGAAAATGCTTTCTTGAACAGAGATGCTTTCCTACACGAGGGCTGTATTAGAGGGTCTGCTGGCTGAGGCCAAATCCTGCTGTGCTGTGAATGTACACGTTTAATGTATGTGCACTCGAAGTTTGACTTAAAACTGCCACTCAAAGTCTGATTTTAAAAAAAAAAACTCTTTAAATATTTCTTAAATTGGGGTTTACTGCTATACTGTTAGTTTTCATTTGTATAAAAGAATGTTTTAAAGCAATGAAATTCCACAAAAGATGGAATTCCACAAATTCATGAAAACCTGTGATTAAAAGAAGATGCCAAAACGGTTGTTCCTAATTGTGGAAACTTCTGAAATTCCTGAGAGATGTTTAGCTGTGACAATCAGAGGTAATAAACACCTTCCACTCCTACAATCAGTGCCATGTACTTTGGAGTAGATACATTCCCAGCAATGTTAAATTATGTTTGTTAGAGAGATCATTAAATTTCTTTTGATTAAGTGTCAGGAATAAACTGTAGATGAATGATGGAATTTTTTAATGAGTTCAAAGTCCATGAAATAATTTTCTTCCCTGGGTCAATTATAATTTCAAAGCAAAATTCCTATAGGACCGATTTATTGGGAGTGCAAAGAGGGTTTTGTTCTGCAGCTCCCAGCTGCTCCATACACTGCCTGACCCTGCCGGTGTTTGCTTAGCTGTGATTTCGCTTACTCAGATAAGATGCTGAATGCCCCAGCAAAAAGCTCTGGGGAGTAGCTTGCTCTTTCTGGCTTATAATACTTATTTTGGTGTTATTACTTACAAAAGAAAAAAAGATAAATGTCCTGCACAACGAACACTTCCCACCAATTTCTGAAACCATCCAGGGATTTTTGCAGGCATGTTATGTAGGCGGAGAGGTTCGATGTAGTGTGGGTAAAAAGAGCTCTCCCTCAGAGAGGGAAGGTATGGGATCATTGCTGGAATACCTACAGAAAGAGGTCTTCCCGACACGGGTCACAAAATGTGCCTTTCACAGTGCAATACGGTATCGCACTGCATGAAGAAAGCACTGGACCCAAAGCACTGAGAATACGCCCATGTTTTAGTCCCAGACATACCTGTGTGAGCCTAATACAGTGAGGATGACCAGAGAAGGTGGCCACAGGGATAGGATCCATGTGTACATCCATCTCATTGGTGTTCAATGGGAACTTGAAGCTGCTCTTGGATGTCTGTTGTGAGACGGCCTTCAGCCCCGCAAAATCCCAGCAGAAAGTCACCAGCGAGCTTCAAAACCACTTAGAGAAACATGACGTCTCTTGCTAGCACCAACAACCACAAGAACATCCAAACTGCTGAGCTGGGTCAAACCAAAGATCCATCCAACCTCTGCAGGAGGCTTGGAGAAGAGTACACGGGACAGTGTGTGAGCACAGTAACGCCAAGTATATCCATTAATGCAATAGAGTAACTGAAGAAACACGGCAGAGAAGGCAGAACAGGTGACTGGAGTCCTACAGAGGTGGCAACAGCAGTGACAGAGAAGAGGTGATAGCCACGCAAACTATAAATGAATTAAACCCTACCTCCTTATTCCTGCATCCGAGCTACACTGGCATGCAGCGAGCATACACACCCCACGGCGGCGAGGTCCCTTACCTGGGTGAGCTCTGCTGCAGTTAACTGAAGTCTCATCAATTTGTCCTTCCCAATCTGGGCGCAGCATCTAACCAGTACAACCCTGGCACTGAACGCGCTGATCCCATGAGAAGGTCCTGGGAAAGCAGAGTTATTGCAGACTGTTCCCTCTCGGGAAGGACTCCAGCCTGCCTGCCTCCTGTCCTCAACAGCAGAAGAGTGTCTTGAAACTTTATTTACTGCCAGCTCTTCATTTTGTCCTCTCTTGACCCACACCGCTGTCTGACATAAGCCCTGACCTCCCCTTTCTGCTTTTCTTCCTGAACACAACTTAGACTCTCACCCACAGAAAGGCAGGGAAAGCCTGAGAACTGATGGCACTAAGCATTTTGAGGGACCTGGGTATCAGACTGCAGTCTCCAGACCATGGACCTGGTCTTTGATTTAACCACCTACAGGTCCAGGTGCCACTCTGGCATATAACACATCAGATCCAAAATAACATGGCACCATTTCTGCTAAATCCATTCCTTGTTCAGTAGAAGGAGCTACAAAATAGGACATCCATTCTTCAAAAATTTCCCAGCATGTCAGCTTCTGCAACTTCTACGATAAAATACAGCACCAGACTCAAAGATAAGATAAGACGTGGGCTCAAGTGCTGCTTGGTCCAAACCTCTCCTTGGTGAACTGAATTCCCAGATTTCTGATTCTCCATCTAAGGCAGCCTTATCTTTCCCCTCTGCCAGCATGGCTCTGCCCTCCAGCTGAAGGCTGAAACCTCCAAAGTGGAGAACAAAAGCTGCTGACACCTCCGCAGCGTCGTTCGCAGCCCGCAGTATGCAGTTAAATTGCCATTGATTTCCATGGCCATTAGTGCGGCAGGCTGGGCGCTGCCCTTGGATCTGGGAATGTCTCAATCCTGCTCTCAGAATATTCTCTGATCAAGCATCTTCCCAGCTTCAGATCCTACAACCCCTCTCAGCTCCTTCAGCGGAAACAGTAATTAGGACGGGATCTTAACTCGAGGGCTTTGCTATAAGCTGACCCTTGCTAGCCACAGGATAATCCTGGTGGTCCTTTTGAATCTTGATGAAGGTCTGGCCTCATCCACCCCACCCAGCACCACCATCCAAAGTTCCCCTGTACCCCACTCATGCTCACTTTGTGTAGAATTTCCCAGACTAAGAGACTTTTGCCAAGGCTTTGCATCCAGATCACGCACCGTTCAGCTGGCTTGGGACCCAAAGCGCAGGCATTTTTGAAAATGCTTCCGCAAAGCTTTCACTAAAATTGAGACAGCCTTCATTTACTGCACCTTCCACATCACCCAAAGAGTGAAAATCTCATCAAACCCCAAAAGTGAGTATATTAACAAACTCCATTTTATAAATACAGATCAACACACATTTGCAATTTTATTGCAATGATGCCGTTCGCTTAACGCAGGTCACTGAACATGCGTTACACGGCAACGATGACATTCAAGCCCTTCTGCCCTGGGCTGGATGCAAACTACGCCTCCTGTTAGGGTGCCGCGCTGGGGACTTCGGATGGAGCCAAGCTGGGACCTCCGAGATCATATTTTGCAGTCTAACAGCAGGAGCTGAGACAGGAGCTGGTCGAGCAAAGCAAAACACTTAAACACACCCTCTGAATACGACTATGAACGCTGCAATGAATTCTCCTTCCCCGTGAGCGAGCACGTCTGCAGAAAGGCAACCGTAAGTCACACGGCCCAGCGGCAGAGCACCTCCGCTGGAAGCTGTGATTTTGGTAACTGATCACAAAGCAGAGTCAACACATGTGACTCATCTATATATTCAGATTTTTTTGTGGATTAAGGATCTCAAATCGGTGTTTACCAGGGAAGAAAGGATCCCCAGCTGCCAGGCGCTAGGTGTGCAGAACACAGGTCTAACGCGATCCACGGGAAATACTGCGCTCCACAACGCGAAGAAGGGGCAGTTTGCAAGGTGCTCAGTACCCTGGTGCTGATCCACAAAATCAGTTAATTATTTGCACACGAGCAGCCTAATTACATGCAACAGGACAACCCTCCAGCTTAAGCGTTTTGCTGGACCAGCTCCCTGATATAAAGGATAAAGCCAGGGGCTCTATGCAGAATACAGAGGGATTTTGATTAAATTCTTCTGATGGGGAAGGAAGGAGGGAGAAATGTAGCCTTTGTTTAATGCCCTCCTCAGTTTACAATTTATATTCCAAAAAGCTGCAACCTATGGTCTTAAGTAAGGAAGGAGATCTCCATTGCCTGCGGTGTCCCTCCCCCTCTGCCCACCACCCCGCGTTTACCTGAAGTCTAAAGAGGAATCAACCTTGTCTCATATTTTCAATCGGAAAGAAAAAACTGAAGGCTTGTGCTTCCTCAAAGGAGGTTGTGTGACTGAGGCATTCCCGCTGATTTTGGATGCCTCAAAGGACCAGTGCACGCCTGCAGAGAGCTGGTCCACGAGCTGCTGCCTCCCAGGAGCAACCTTTGCAGCCCACTGAGTGCGTCCAGCTGAGCAGAACCACCTACAGATCCGCTGTGAACCCCACCTGCAGCTACACAGAGCACACGGGAAAGACGTTGCACGTGTGAAGATGGAGTTTCTGCACAGTTTGGAGGTGCTGAGTTTGCCCAGCAGGCAGGATGGGGAAGGGGATTAACTCAACCTACCAGCAACCTCCCAGCTCTCTCCCCCCAACCCTCCCCATATGAATCAACACCCTGAAATCTTTGACACACAGACCTGGTTTTCCAGCTACATGCTTGTAATGACCAAAACGACTGTTTATCTCTCCCTCAGCCTGCAGAGCAGCAAAGGTTTCAGCTATGGTAGTGACCCGGTAATCACTAGCCGTCAGCACGGACTTTGTGGAGAGCTTCAACAAACCCCCTGTCAGAAGGAAAGCAAATCCCCTGAAGACCAAGCTATGGAGACTAGTACTGAAAAACACCCAAACCAGCAGAGGACCAGGCATCCTGAAGGCCAGCGAAGGCAGCGGGGATGGTAGGCACGGCGCTGATGGCTCCAGTGGTGGTGGGGTGGTGGGGCAGGGACACGTCGTGTCCAGCCCACGCTGCCAGCTCTCAGCTGCGCTGGAAACTACCAGTGTTCCAGCTTCCACAAGATGGCAACTTCCTCCTGCGTGTTTCCACCAGCACTTTCATAGGGTCTTTTTTTTCCGAGCAGCCAGGGAGGTTTACCAGAAGATTTACGTTGCTGCCTGCTTTGAACAGGCTGTCGCTGCGAGTGGTCAGCCCTAAATCGGAAACCAAGCTCTGCACACCAAATTTTGCTGCTGTGACTTCATCTGTCTCCCGGTTCTTCATTCACCCCAAGCCACTTTCTGCATCATTTCACCTCCGCTAGCCCGTCCCTCCCTAAGTGCCGGACGGGTGGGGGTCCCTGCGATGCAGCAGCATCCCCAGGTGGGGACCAGCAGCCGGGCAGCAGGGCAGGCTCTCGGGGACAGTGGGGATCTGCAGTCAGGTCCCCACTCAGGCACTGGCCTCACGTCCAACCCCAGGCAGCTGTTTAACCTTTCCCGCACCTCGATTCCCATCTCTAAACGGAGCTAATGCAGCTGCGGCTCCCACATCCACTGCTCATTCATCACCCATTTACGGCTGCCCGCCACTGCCGTCCCTTCGCAGGGAGATCAGATCCTACCCTGAGAAGACTGTTACAAAGGTCAAACAGTGAATAGCAAACCCACATCGGGGGCTGCTCAATTCTTCTTAGTTTTCTGTTTGGTTGGTTTTTTTTTTCACTTTGGACACAGTTCTGTGCAGACTTGTACGTTGTGACACATTCGCACCACTGTCCCTTTTAACGTGTTTTAAACTCTGGAGTTGGGGTAGAGATGAACAGAAAATGCTTACTACCTTCAGAAAATAAAAATGTTACATTTGCATGGAGTAGTAACATTTTTCACCTGCAAATCCAATTTTGAGTGTTTCTGCCTGGGCACACGTGTGCACAGGGCTGCTCAGAGAGGGAGCTGTATAGTCTTAGCAATCCTCTGCCTACAAATAGGTCAGAAATATTTATCAGGAGCAAAGACAGTAAAGAATGAGAGATGCTGATTAGACCAAGAAACTAAAAAAAAACCCCTTTGACAAGTGACCAAGGCCATTAGCTGTGACTCAGAGGCGAGACTAAGCTTTAGGATTATCCCACTTAAAGCTTCAGAAGAAAATTCAATTAAATTACAGTCTACCTTGATTGCCCCCTTTGTCGGGACAAAATGGGCATGCCAGGGCAGGCCCGTCTGGGCCAACTAATTGAAGGAAGCTGGTATGAGTTGGGGGAGGAGAAGAGCGGGAAGGAAAAAGACTGTGTGTCAAGGGATCGGAGAGAGGAGACGTACAGCCTAGAGCTGATACTGGAGCAGCTGGAGCATACCGACAGCAGGAGATGTTCACAGAAAGGACTGATGGGATAGAGAAGGAGAGCCTAGGACAACAAAACCCAGAAAGTCATCCCTTTCAAAACCGAGCGTAAGTGGTCCCCGGCAAGGTGAGCCGTCTGACCTGGCAGTTTGCAGGGAGGTGACAGCTCGATTTGCACAGCGCTGGGGAGCAGACAGCTGGAGAGCCAGTGGCTATACCTGCCCCTGGAACGGCACGTGCTTAAAGAGTTGGCCACCGATACCAAATCCGGGGGATGTCTCAGTGTGCTGCTGGCATATGGCTGATAGAAATGAGGGGGCATACACACACCTAAACCAGGGACCCACCTGCAAACATCTCACTGAGATTCATTGCCTTGGAGGTCTCCCGTCACCCAGCCTTGCTCCCTCCTGGGAGCTCTGCACCATCCACTGCTAACCCACCATCTGTTTCTCTCCAGTCCAAGCCATGCGGCCAAAACAGCTCATTTTGGGAGTATTCCTCTGCCTCCTCCTCCTCACAGCCTGGCAGTGCAGGCTCAGCGTAGAGCCCGGACCTCTCAGACCTCCTGTCCTTTGCTTCCCTCCATCTGCTCTCCTGGCTTGGCTGGTTTCTCTCTGCGGTTGATGCAAAAGCAATGTAGGGTGGAGGAGCAGCATATGGCAGCGAGCCAGGCTGTTCGCTTTTGGCTGCCCAGTGTCCTTGTTACACACCCTGCAACTGCTTGGACAAAGGAGCAGCGGTGTGTGATCCACAGGGTCAGGTCCATCATGCCATAAGGTACCTGACTCCCGCCTAGAAACCTGTGTGGGGAGACTGGCGCTAAATATCTCCATGTCAGGCAGATGAAAATACTGAAGCCTAAATTGCACATATGAAAAGCATGTTGGTATCTGACAGTGGGCTCCTTGTCTGTTATGCAAATACATGAAATACTCTAGAGTACTTTAAAAAAAAAAACCAGCCAAAATCCCAACAGGCTACTCGAGCATTCAAGACAAAATTCTTGCTGGTCATTAATTGCTGCTTGCTCAATGGACAGGCAGTCTTTATTAACGCACAACTGCAGCAGAAAACTCAAGTGACAGCGGAGCTCAAGAGCTAAAATAAATCTTAGACACTCTCTCCAGCCAACGCAGTAGAAACACAAGGTCTTCCAGCAATCTGTGATGCCTGTTTAATAGCAGGGTGAAGGATGTTAAGAAAAGAAATTGGCTGGGCAAGCTTTAACTACACTGAACAGATCACCTTAGGTTAGCAAAGTTGTAGTCAATACCCAAGCCTTCAGATTTAGACTTGCAATCAAGTGCCTAATTAACAGAGCCTAGGAAAGCGGGGTTCTGAAATTTAATGAGACACTCAACACAGAGCTAAGCGCTTCAGATATCTAAGCTTTCAAAAATCATGAGAGAGTAACAAAAAGAAGTGAAGATTATGCAAATATAATCCCTCTTTGGGTCCACTGTAAGGTTTGCTGAAAAGAAATGAGGATGCACCATTGCTGGAATGGCTCCGAGATGCTAACGGGAGAATTTATTAAGGGGCTTGATCCTCTGTGGCTGCAGAGTCCCACAGTTTCCTTGATTTCAAGAGGATACCCCAGATTTCCATCTGCTGTAATGACTGCACTACCAGGGTGTTGCCTCCTGCAGTCCACTTTCCCTGGGTATCTTCACCAGCAGGAAAAGGCTCCTCTCGGGTGAACCAGGTTGGAGGAGCCAGGAAGCAACCAACAGCCATTGTGGCAACTTTGAGAAAGTTTCAGAAAAGTTTGGGTCACTTTGGGTCACTCCTTTTCTCCCTTGCATATTTTGCTGGGAGGATCAGAAAGCAAAATGCCCAAGTAGAGCTGGAGGTGCCCTCGGTCCTCAGTGACAGTGGCCTTGGGTGCATCACTTCGCACAGGGAGGCTGGTGGTTCCAGCCTGGAAGACACTCCGTGAGGGTTTGGGTAAACACCTCCTCACCGGCATTGCCCCATGAACCCTCCCTTGTGCCCACAGCATGTCCCCAGAACAACCAAGGGAAAGAAGTAACGTCACGAAAGCACCAGGGAGCAAACCTAGGAGAAACTAACTTCACATCAATATAAACGCCTGTGCGCACTTGCATTTAGCCTGATCCTGAGCTGGGCTTTCCAAGAGGGGTTAAAGAGACATGGTGGGGGAGTTTAGTGGGGCACCAGATCAGAAATTGTATCAGATGTTGTATTTGTGCTGGCTTTGTTACATCAAAAAGGTCTTACATCAACTGGTGAGTACCTTACCCTGATTCAATTTAAGAAGACCTCAGCTCAAAAAGGTATTGCCAAAACTGAGCCAGATGTTGACGTACAGTCTTCTCCAGGGGCTTATTTACAAAGGCAATAATAAAAGGGTTGAGGTTATTTTAAACAGAAATTCATTCTACATCTTCAATGGGAGGAACACAGACTGGGATTTTACAGTTGGCTTTAGTGGAGCAGAGCCAGTGCCGAGCTGTTAACGCAACCTCAGGCTGCTCGCTGTGAAGAAATTCCTCTGTGCCATGTCTCGCACTCCTCATCCACAGGGGTCGATGGGGGTGAACCCTGCTCAGATCCATGCTCTATCCTCCTGCCAGCCCTCGGGATCCTAAATCCCGGGTGTTTGGGGGCTCCCTGCTCAACAAGCGTGGCAGGGGCGCTCGGAGGCTGGGGGGCTGCGCGGCGGAGGGTGAGACCTGGGCCATGGGACGGGCAAGTCTCCACGGTCTGGACTTCAGTCTCAGCAGGACTTCTGCACTTCTGATTTGAAAACTTAAACACCCAATTCAACATCCAAATTTTACACATTAAAAAAAAGGGAGAAAGTAGAGAATACAGCCACGAAGATGATTCAAGGGTTGAAGAAAATGCTTGACAAAGAGAAAATTAAAGACTTTGTTCTGTTTAGCTTATCAAAAGGAGATGGGAAGGTGATGTGATTACTCTGTGTAAGAACTCTCATCTGAAGACAATAGTGGATACGAAAGGGCTCTTTAATCAAAAGGGGAAAGACAGAACAGGAATAAATGGCTGCAAGCCGAAGCCCGACCAATTCAAATGAGACAAAGGGCATGAATTTTAACAGGGAGATGATTAACCACTGGCACAAGTGACAAGGGCAGCAGGGGAGTCTTTGACTCTGGACATCTTAACTGTGTTTCTTTTTGAAAGTGATACTTCAATCACGCACGGGTTCCTAGGCTCAGCGCTGGCCACAGCTGGGTTAGATTGCGAGTGAACACCGGGAAGCTAAAGCAATGCTGGAGTGATGGTGATGGGCTGATGCCAACGCCCTAGAGATCCCTCCGGGCTGCTTCTTAAAGGAATCCATCCCCAGGGACACCTTCCCATCGCTTGGAGGCAGCAGGTTAACGCTGCACTCGTGGGAGATGCCAGCCTGCTGGGGGACGCTAGCTGGGGACCCCAGAGTGGGGAACCCCAGCCCAGGCACAGTCCGTCTCCTCTGCCACTCCGCCTCCACCACACGCTTCGCAGGAGAGCAGAAGAAGCTGTAAGCACTTGACTGTCTGTGTAAAACCGCAGCACCAGGTGGAACGTTTTATTTGCTCCCTTAAATCACAGCCCTGCTTTTTCTTACACTGCTCTAAACATGAATGTCTACCCCTCGGCTCCATTATTTCCAGCAGTTCACACCCAGAGGATATATTCTGGCAATTTCTCCTGGTTCTGGTTTTTAAGTACAGTGAACAATTACACTCAACTGCATTCAT
The DNA here is from genome assembly GCA_013397275.1 of Burhinus bistriatus. Lineage (NCBI taxonomy): Eukaryota > Metazoa > Chordata > Aves > Charadriiformes > Burhinidae > Burhinus > Burhinus bistriatus. The sequence goes on along the minus strand of VYXH01006120.1, from coordinate 278,560 downwards.
AAGCCAATGTTAATGAGGCTCGTCGACACACTTTACTGATAGCAGCTGCTGCACATCATATTATTGATCTATGTGCTACAGAGATATTGCAAACCCTCTCATAAAATCCAAGTTTCTTCCTTTGATGTGACTGCCACGGAGTGAGATGTGTGCAAGCCCTTCCCCGCCGCTTCTCCTCTCGCTGTCACCAAACAAGCTGCCTGGTCCTCCCCAGCTGGAGGTCCGAGCAGGCACAGGCTTCCCACCGAGGTCAGTGCACGGTCACCCCCGGCTCTCTGCGCTTGCCCTCCAGCATCCCACCCCTGGCTAAGCCACTGCACACAGATACCACCTCCTGCCCCAGTGACGTACTGGGAAAACCACGGACCAATACAGGTGAGTGGCCCTGCATATTCTGGGAGCCCCTGCTGAAATCAGTGGGGCATCTGCTTCGGGGGGTCACCTCCTCTACAGACCACCTCCAGAGGCTGAAGAAGCAAGGAAGATATATTTTCTCTGATCTTCAAGGACACACATCACCGCTCGAGGGACTGAGCGGGGCTCTGTGGGGGAACCGGGGAGCCTGACCCTCAGCTGGCATGGGCACGGGCTCCTTCATGCCGGCAGAGGATGCGCCTGTATCTGCGGGACTGTATTAATAGAGTCACTGCTACTCACCGCTCTAATAATATTTACCTACAGGCTGCCAAGTGCTTCTCGACAGAGCAAATATTTGTGCGTTACACCCCGACTGTCCCACTAACCGCGAACAGACTCACTGAGAGATGGATCAATAGGTAGCTGCACGTCTGAGGCTGCTCCTCAACAGCCAGAGTCCCAGCGAAGGCCAATGGTTCTTTTTCCACAGGGGTGACAAGGAGGGATGTGCCTGGGGACACTTCAGGGTACCCTCCTGGGGGGATCCTGAGGCTGCTCCTTGCTGCCACAGGGTTGGTCTTGACTGAACGGATGCTGCTGGCATTCCCCCAAATCCAGCCCTGAGCAGAGAGGACACAACAAGCAGCGAATAACTGCCTTCTGGAAAAGCCCAGCTCAAAGTGAGAGGCTTAAAAGAATCTTTCTGCAGGCATGATCCACGAAACCTCTTGGGCAAGGCTCCTTTTGGCTGTTCGAGCCAGGAGACGGCAGGTTTTGGAGAGGCGTCCACTGACGCCAGTTGTTCCCAACCCTGTGAAATGCTGGAGGTTGCTGCTGGCAGAAACTGGATCCATCCCCTTTCTGTGCGGCCGGGAGTACTCCTGCCCACTCCTGCTGATCTCCGTGCCGGGGGTGGGAGCTGCCAGAGATGCCAGATTTGGGCATCACGGGCTGTCCCACATCAGGCTCCTGCCTACGCTGCAGGGGCACAAAAGCCCATGCTTGGATCCAGGGAGGACTCCAGCCCAGCTGCCCGGGAGACGTGTCCAGAGAAGGGCAACGAAGCTGGTGAGGGCTCTGGAGCACAAGTCCTATGAGGAGCGGCTGAGGGACCTGGGGTTGTTCAGCCTGGAGAAGAGGAGGCTGAGGGGAGACCTTCTCGCTCTCTACAGCTCCCTGAGAGGAGGTTGTAGCCAGGTGGGGGTCGGTCTCTTCTCCCAGGTAACAGGAGATAGGACAAGAGGAAATGGCCTCAAGTTGCGCCAGGCAAGGTTTAGATTGGATATTAGGAAAAATTTCTTCACTGAAAGGGTTGTCAAACATTGGAACAGTCTGCCCAGGGAAGTGGTATTTAAAAGCTGGGTAGACGTGGTGCTGAGGGACACGGTTTAGTGGTGGCCTTGGCACTGCTAGGTCAATGGTTGGACTTGATGATCTTAAGGGTCTCTTCCAACCATAATGATTCTATGATTCTATGATACGAAGCAATTACTGCTAATTAGGAGGTGGACAAATAGGAACCGGTTGAGGAGAAAGGCTGCAGGGGCATAGAGTGTCACTAAGGATGGGGGGACGGGGTGAACCATCTTGTTAGGGAAAGAAGGCAAATGTTTTCAGCATCCTAAGGAGGGTATTTAATAGGCTGTGATCTGCCAAAGCGCTGTGCCCCTGTTTGTGTTTCATCAGAGGAAAGGCTAGGTATGGTGTCGGCGTTCAAGGACCCAAGTTTATTCCCCGCGTGCCAATTTGTCACTCTTATCTTCGGCAGCCCATGCTGTTCTGGCGGGGCTTGAAAGCAAATTTTGCCCTTGAAGAACAGGCATGTGCTGTGAAAAGAGAACCTTCCAAATGAGATGCACAAGTGTTCGCTGGAATGAAAGCGGCAGTCTCCGGGGAGCGAGACACACTGCCCTGGGTCAGGATAAATGGCCACCACAGGGAGCGTGGCCTTGCAAAGGAGTCCTCTCAAATCTATTAGAAAATTACCCCCTGCTCGACAGTGCCGGAGAGCAGCCGGTCAGGAAGTGGAAAGGGTTTTCCATGAAATATGTGAAATGAAATCGTAAAGCTTGGAGAAAAATATATCCACTACGTCCTGTTTCTTAGATTAAAACCCCAAGTTACAATTTACTGCTTCTCAGTAAATGTTACAGCTTTCCTTCTTCGTATTAAAAAAATGACAGCTTCAAAATAAAATACTTTCTATGACAATTTGCACTGAAAAAGTCATTTTTAACCTAAAAAAGTCGAATTAAAACTCACTCTTTTTATTTTTGTTCTGTAGAATAAAAATCCCGATGTTACCGCTATGGAGAGCTATGAAATCTCTGAAAAGTGGACATACCATCAAATCCTACGATCACTGCATTATTGATGTATTGTACTCTGCAGGACTTCCCTGCAAAGAGAGTGAAAAACGCTGATTATCTGGAGCGTTGGTCAGCAAGCTGCAAAGTGATAGACTGTTTGCTGTGCTGCTCCCACGATAAATAAATAATACTGTTGCTTTGCCCTTTATAGCATCGATTAGATCTAGTTAAAACAAATAGAAAAAGAAAAAAAAAAAAATCACAGGAGGAACTTACAGTTGCTCGTCAACTAAATCTCAGCCCGGGGCAGGAAGTATTACTATTAATTATACTGTTTCAAAGGCAGTTGCAGTGGGATGGTAAAGACAGCGCTCTCCAGCTGCAGCTCGATATAACCAACACTGAGGTCAACGGCAAAGCCCTCTTTGACTTTAGGGATGCAGGATCATATGTTAAATGTCGATGCATGCCCCTGCGTTGGGTGCAGTGGTACCCAGGCGATGCTCTGCCCCGGTGTCCAGATGGATGCAGAGATGGCCTGAGGGATCATGAAAATGGAGCCCAAAGAGGCAACCTGTTCCGCAAGCTCGCAAAGCCAATCAGTAAGCAAAAGGATCGCAGGAGAACAGCGTCCTGGTGTACGCCGTATGAGCAACTCCCCCTTCCGTCACCTGTTCCACCACTTTGAAGAGCGCCTGGTGGCCTCTCCCAACATTGGCCATGGCAGAGTACTGTCTGGAGGGATGGAGCTTTGGCCCTTCCTGTCTTGCTCCAACACTACCATTCATTTTGCAGTTACAAGCCCTTAAAAATGCAGCAGACTTAGAGGCCAAGGGACACCACTCCACAGACCCCAGGAGAGCTGCACGGGTTTTGGCAGGGTGGGTCTGCCTTGCTCACCCGGCAAGACCTACAGCAACTGACACCGGCCGAAGACAAGGGCTTTCTACCTCAGCATCACCTTGGTTTTCACCAGGACAGGAGATGCCTTGGTGACAAGGTGGAGATGGCAGACACCCGACCTTAAGGAGAGAAGGAGGTACAGGCAGGACCCTGCTGTACCCACAGGGCACACGGAGACACTCGCAGTGTGGGAACACAAGGAGGCAACGTGCTGTAGAGGGGCAAGCAGTCACAAGACCCAACTTTCTATTCATGTACGCCTTTTCCTCGCCTCTCCCTGCTTGCCTCCTCACACCCCCTCATTTCACTGCCACGCTCTTACACCCATCCCTTGCCATGCTCTTGTACCCATCCCCTCAGCATCCCCCTCCTCCTCCTCACCAACAGAAAATCATGACACCAGACAGCCCCGATTTCCTTCTCCACAGAGATCCTGGGCCAAATACCACGATTCATCAAATGAGTATGAGCAGAGCCCCCACTTAGTCTAAATGTTGATCTTTAATCTCCAGAGGCTTCTGCTGCCTGGAGTATAAGCTTCACTTCTAATTAATGGTGTTAACGAATTTTTCTGCACTAGCAAGCTTTTGGTGGTGTTTTTCCAAGGGCTTTGTCAGAAAGACCCCAGCGTGGGGTTACCCTCCTGGGGGAAGCTGTTTTGGAGAGCAGAGCTCCCCGCTCTGTGTTGAGACACGTGCCTGTTTATCCCATGGCGCTGGGGCACTGGACCAAGGCAGTTCTGCTCTGGAGACCTCCTCTTCCCCCAGAGCCTTCAGCAAGTGTCACGGCTTCGTTCCGTGTGCTGGCTTTCACTTTCCTCCATGGGTGCAGGAAACAAGAGCTGCTTTAGGCAAAGACAGTTTAGATTTCCCTTTTCTTGGGAAATCCATGCGAGATGGGAGGAACCACTGCTTTCGTCTACAGACCACACAGGCTGCCTGGATAAGCAGATCAGCCTTTGACATCTATTTTTTAGGAGAGATGACTCCCAAACTAGTCTTTGCAGCCAGAAACTTCTCCTGACCCAGGGGGCTCACCCCACATTTCGCAAGGTGATGCAAAGAAAGGTCAGGTCACCTTAGCTGGGAGATGCTCTGCTTTTTCTTTTTGAGGTTTGAGAATCCAAAAGCTCCATCTTCCTCTCTCTGGCCATCCCACCACCAGCCCATCCAAGTCAACACATCTCTCACTCGGCCAACAGCAATCCCTCGGACCGAGCTACTTGTTAGTTTGAAGTTTTATAGAATATAGATCTGTTTCCTTCCCAGCTCTGAACTTTGCTGACTCAAAGGAAAGTGATCTTTAATGGTCCCCTGGATAGCTGTATTTTTCTTACCTAAGTGCACACAAATTGCAACCTACAACCAATTAAACAGACAGTTTCTCATTTTTTTCACAACAAACATAATTTGTAATTCCAAAATGTCAATAAAGAGTCCTTCAATTTTATATTCCATAGCATTTGCAACTCAGCTTGGTAATTTTGGAGTCAATAATTAAAAAAAAAGGCAATTAGGGCATTAATTGAGAATCACCAAGATACTTCATAAAACATATTGCGTATTTATCCACTTGCACGCTTTGCCCTAACTGCTCATACCACACTGAAGGCTGTTGCATCATTGCAGCCGGAGTTTTTAGAGAAACATGCCTCTCCCACCCCAGCCCTTCATCCCAGCCATGTTCCTGGCTTTAAACACTGAGGGAAGTGATGGATGGTGTACAGGGGGAGGGAATGACGAATCGTGGAGGGATCTGCAGCATTTACCTTGAACTAAGCTGTGTTTGCTGATCAGAACAAGGTGGGGAAAAACCAGCCTGTTCACTATGGAGAATTTTAGTGAGAAAGGAAGAAAAGAATTTTCCAAAAATGTTATCATCTACAATAACCACAACAGTTTCACTTTATAAATCATACATTTTGTTTCCTGCCTACTGTTCTGGGTTATTTTTAGAACTGAAAAATAGAAGTGGCCCAAAAGAAAGCAGATTCTTGATACTAAAAAAATAGTAGTCTAGTTACCAGCCCAAACATCACTTCAGACGTCCATGCATCCCTTCCACTGCCTCCCCTGGAAGAGGGTCTGGATATGGGACCCCCAAACCAGGCATGGTCCCCAACCTCCGGGGAGGCTCAGGACCCCAGACTGCCTATGGCCACATTTGTTCGTGGTCTTGTCTTGCACCAGGAAAGGAGGAAGATGAGTATGGAAGAGGAATATGGAAGAGGGTAGAGGAAAAGAAGTGAGCATCTTCATCACATGGGGCTGGGAGTTACTGAGTGTCCCCCAGTTCTGCGTACGCAACCCAATGGGGACAGCTCTGAACAGCCTCCTCGCTGTGTCCCCTCCTCGCGTCTTGCAACCTAACATTTTCAGAAATGGGATGTTCTTTTTTTTTCCTTTTTTTTTTTTTCCACACTAATATCCAAATTCATAGAAGGCATTATTGATGTGACAGATTCTTTGCAAATTCAAACCCGAAGTCAGAAAAGCAGCGTGCATACACATGCCCAGACATAAAGGCAATGCACTCTGCTTTCCAAAGCTCTCCGTTGGAGGGATATTCCTGATATCAGAGCGCTAATACAGTACAGCTTTAGATGGATTGGCAGCACACCACCTGCAGTATTAAGACTTCCATCAGCCGTCTTGTCACACAAAGAGCAGTGTCTCTATAAAAACCTAATACCTTGCAATTTTGCAAGTTTGATATTAATACCAAGGCTTAAGAAGAAAGTACAAGTCAGCTGAATACAGGCGGATGTTCTTCCAGCTTGGCAATGCTGCTGCCTAAGAATGAGCTTCACCGCACCAGTAAGGCAGCTCTGGCACTGTGGTAGTGGGCACACTACAAAAGATGAAGGCAAAGAAGCCCAAACCATGCCCTAGGGACTGATGCACTATTGTAGACACTATAGAAGTATTTATGTCAGTGAAATTAAGTTAGGCACAGCACAGGGATTGAGGAACAGAGAAAGGAAGGCATGCCTCAGAAGGTCTCACTGACCAGATCAGGGGCGCAGTAGGAAACATCCTCTTTTCATAGCATGGAGGTGATGTCAGGGCACCAGCACGGACCTCATGCACTTCTTCAGCCCCACCGCCATCCTTGGGGCTGCTGCGGTATCAGTCCCGGCAGAGGTTTTCAGGGCAGAGGGACTTTGGGATTAGCCATCAGGGTGCTCACTGCTCCCCTACAGCTCTGGGGGTGCTCACACGAAGGGCCAGAAGCAGGAGCTACATGTCTACTCCCTGTCTTGCCTTCATGAGAGGTTTCACATGAATCACAGATTGGCAGGCGCTGGAAGGGACCTCTGGAGATCATCTAGTCCAACCCCCCTGCCAGGGCAGGGTCACCTAGAGCAGGTTGCACAGGATGGCGTCCAGGCGGGTTTGGAATGTCTGCAGAGTTGGAGACTCCACCACCTCTCTGGGCAGCCTGTTCCAGTGCTCTGCCACCCTCAAAGGAAAGAAGTTCCTCCTCATGTTCAGGTGGCATTTCCTGTGTTCCAGTTTGTGCCCATTGCCCCTTGTCCTGTCACCGGGCACCACTGAAAAGAGTCTGGCCCCATCCTCTTGACACTCGCCCTTCAGATATTGGTAAGCATTGATAAAAACTGATTTTCCAGTTCAGACACCATGACACTGGCCATGGCATCTTGCATTTGAGGTGCTGTGCCTGGTCTGCTGTGCTCCAAAGCAGTGCTATCTCAAGGAGATGCTTTACCAGTCCGCACATACAGCTGACACCAGCCGGGTCCTTGCCTGCAATAGGTGTGACATCTCCCTCCGGATGCCACCATTAGGAGTGGCAGGACTGGAAGGACAGACAAAGGGCGAACAGGACAGCAGGGAGCGGCAGGCGGAGCCCTTCCTGTGGCTTTGTTTTCTCTTGCAATTGAATTAGACGCTGATAAGAGATGCTGAAGGATTTTCATGCCACATGCGGCTCTGCGATGGAACTTCTGATCTATGGATTACAGTTTACCAAGGAGACAGCTCTGTGGAAAAATGCTTATGAGGAAGAAATGCCATCGCTGTAAAGAAAAGCTCAGGGAACCATTTTCTGGGGTCATTTCTCTTAGAAAAACAGCCCTATAAAACCACAGAAAGATTCTTATCCAAGCGCAGCTGGCTCCGAGCAGGACAACCCTGACATACTCACTCTGCGAGGCTCATCTCCTAACCCTGCTCACAGCATCTCCACCACCACCTGCTTTGAGGCAAACAGGGCTGAACTTGCTTTCAATTACTTCTCCAAAGAAAAAAAAAAAATGCTGCCTGGTTTTACTTCTGAGGTCTGTTACGAGTAGGCAGATGGTTCCGACATTTGGACTTGTGCCACGAATTAATCCAAGACCTTTTGAGCAGCCAGGCATGCCTCTGACCTTTGGCTTTTGAACTGATGCTCATCTGAATAAAAACCCACGTGCCAGATACCGAGATCGACACAAGACCAGCTTCCCCTCTCTGATTAAAACATTTACCATTGACTTATCCATAGCCACAAGCATCTCGCCTGCACCTGGGACCGCAGTGCAAAGCGAGTAGTGCCCTGAAAAGTCAAGTAGGTCATTGCAAAGTAGCCAGCAACTTTGTCTGAGCCTGGTTTGGAAAACCACAGTGGAACAGCTGTAGGTTAAATGTCTAAACGGATTCTTTTTAAAAAAATATGAGGCACTTCTCATAAACCAATGGTTGGGAAATCCTTTTAAAGACGACGGGAACTGTCACACTAGTGTTTGCAAGCCCTGCACACTGCCCCAGTGGCCCTGGTAAGGTGCACCAGCCTGGTGGTGAGCCATGAAGTCACCTTCCCGTGCCAAGGCTGCCCATATGCCGTACCCGCAGGATCAGGACGCCTGCCCATCGCAGAGTCCTAAAGCTAAAAATCGGAGAACAACCCAAATTTTACATTGCTCCTCAAACTTTCCAGCAGCTCCATTTAACGCTGCTAATGACATGCAACCTTTACTTTCCTCCATATCACTGCATACAGTATACAGGAGGCATTGCCACGGCTTTCACCTTCAGCTCACAGCACCAAGCCCCTACAACAACCTTCTTTTTCCCCAAATCTCCCCACAAATGGGCACGAGCAGACCTTCCACTGCTGGTAAAGGCAAATCCAGCTTCCTCCAGCCCCCCGGGCCAGCCAGGCACAGCAAGCCTTCACCCTCCGCTTAGTGCATCGCTTTTGCCAGTCCATCGAGTCTTGAACCTCCAGGACCAGAAATGCCATCGTTTGTTCTCTGCTTGTGGGCATGAGAAAGAAAAAGCTCACTGAAGTGTTTGCTTGTGCCTTATCATAAACTCTCCATGCCCTTATACATTTTTTCCTCAAACTACAAAATAGTATCACGTGTTTTTACAATACTGTAGGTTTCACGTGCCACAAAGCAGCATCTGTGTGCGTTCCCGATTTCCCTATGGTTTTGACTTACAGCATCCCTTAATTGTCCTTTTTTGTTTACAATGTACAAAGGAAAAGCTCCAGTGCAGCTCTCCACCCCCTGCAAACAGAGATATTGTTGTTTATTTATAGCTCCTTATTTGCAGAGAGCCTATGGAGACAAGAAGAGATGCCATTCACAGGGGAAGGCAGATGTATTGAATCAATCACCATACGGAGCGGCCTGGGGTATTTCACAAAAGAATCACAATTCACAATAGAAGATATATTATCCAAACAGTCACGCTTTGTTGTCTGTCAGTTACTGTCTCGATACAACCTTCGCAAAAAATAAAGCAAAAGCTGTTTTTTCTAGGTCTAACAGTAAAGTACAGATCCCTTCTGCAGTTTCTAAGCTTACTCAAGTTGCAAAGACAAAGGGAGCTGTCTCTGTTTCCTTTTTTCCTGGCTATTCAGGCACAAGGATCTGGGGGTCCTGGTAGATAGTAAGTTATCCATGAGCCAGCAATGTGCCCTTGTC
>VYXH01006120.1:217706-268955 GCA_013397275.1 Burhinus bistriatus | reverse complement strand
AGCAGGGGAGCTGGACTAGGTGATCTCTAGAGGTCCCTTCCAACTCTAAAAATTCCATGATTCCATGACCTAAGTTTCAATCTCAAGTCTCGTCTAATGGATATAGGTGTATCACTGATTGACAACCCAAATCATAGAATGGTTAGAGTTGGAAGGGACCTCTAGAGATCACCTAGTCCAGCTCCCCTGCTGACGCAGGAATGCCTAGAGCACATTACTCAGGACTGCATCCAGGTGGGTCTTGAAAATCTCCAGAGAAGGGGACTCCACAACCTCCCTGGGCAGCCTGTTCCAGTGCTCTGCCACCCTCAAAGGAAAGAAGTTTTTCCTTATGTTTGAATGGAACTTCCTGTGTTCCAACTTGTGCCCGTTGCCCCTCGTCCTGTCACTGGGAACCACTGAAAAGAGTCTGCTTCCATGCTCCTCCAACCCACCCTTTAGATACTTATAAGCAAGAATAAGGTCTCCCCTCAGCCTTCTCTTCTCCAGGCTGAACAACCCCAACTCTCTCAGCCTGTCTTCATAGGCTTGGTCTTCATCATCTTTAAAAGTTCCTTTCTATAGCTTGGAAAAAAAATTCTCCCAGCCCAAACTGCTGTAAACTGCTATATGGGTAGGGTGGGGGGCTCTTCCTACATGAAAAAAAGGATATTTCTGTGTCTGTAGATAGAAAGCAACAGAGGTAGAAGGAAGCCGGTCTACGTTTCCCATGCAATGATAAAAATTGTCAAAGATGGACAAGGAGAGATTCTTGATTTGGAAAAAGGGTCAGCACTTCACAGACACCTACAGATTTCCCTGAAAGCATCAGGAAAAATGACCTACCTTCAGAGTTTATAGGATGATCCTATCTATGATATCAAACTCAAATGAAGACAGGAGAATGGAAAATAGGAAGAACTAAAAAGAAAAAGAGAAAAGAATAAGAGAGAATTAATAGAATAAAATCAATGGAATAAACTACTCCAACAAAGGGCTGTGTCAGCCCATCCTGCACACCTCTGCTGAACGCAGCAGCCAGCTCCATCTGGGGCACAAACAGACTATTTCAATGATACTGTTTCCATACTTTCTTTCCGAGACAAATATAACCATGCCAGTACCTCACTGCAGAATTACAAGTATTTATAACCAACCTACCACTTAAACCAACAACGTTCAATTAGTTTCTGAGGGACAGACCTTCACAGGGACCTGAGGGACCTTCTTCCACCAGGGTGCCCCTCTTGCCAGGTTGGGGAGACCTGTCTGATCCCCACACGCCATGCCCTGGAGCTCAGCCGTCTCCTCTGCTGCCTATCTGAGATCTTCTAAGCTTTACATGGCCCATGCAGTGCCCTTTGTATTTCCCTGTTTCCCATATGGTGACAATATCCCAGGGCCGATATACTCAAGGGCGTACCAACTTGATGGCCCGGGAGATGGGAGGTGATATATCCAAATATGTCTTTTGCTAGAGACAGTTTCAAACTCACTCTTGCGCGCTCTGGTCCTTCATCAGATGTAACCAGCTCAGCTACACGATGTCCCATGAAACTGGACGCCACGTATACAAGCACAGATATAAGCAGAGTATTTTTTAGCTCAGGGAACTATGTAGATAATCACAGTTTTGAGCCACAGCATGCCGATGTCCTATGCCTGTTCTAGAGGAAAGCAGGTAACAGCTTGCCTTGCCGTGTGTTTTTTAAAACTTATGGTTCCCACCTCTGACCTTCTCCTCACTTTTGGGCTCAGCTTGCAAATCACACAGTCACAGACGACAAAATAACCCTGTATCTGCAGTAATGGGTTTTCCAAACCCACTGTGGTAACAGCAGGAACTGGTCTGGAAGGAAATGGACTATTTATTTATGGATTGTAAATAGAAGCATTCAGTTCTCCATAACCAGCAAAGCTGAAGGTTCTCTCTTTGTCTGAGCCTGTGGACACCCAGTTCCTGCGAGGCGGGCTGCAACAGGCAGGGGGCAGCTAAAAGACAGAAGAAAAGTAATTTATTCCCACTTCCCTTCCACAATATCCTCAGCATTTAAAAATAGACCAGGAAAAGGCTTCAGAACAGAAAGAGTTGGGCTGTGAGCAGCCAAGGTCTCTCCAGGGCAGGTACAGCTGCACTTTCTCATCTCCAGGACAATGGCAGGAATAAAGAGCTGCTGAGGGCACAAACTTCTCCCCTTGGTCAGAGCTGAAACCTGGTGGAGGTTTCATCCCTGTGAGTCCATCCCTGCCCCTGGGAGTGGCTGCCTGCCTGCAGGCAACTCAGCAAAGAAGCTACATCAGCTTATGGCCATTGAATCTCTTAGATTTGGAGGAGGCTCGTTGAGGGTGTTGAGAAGCTCAACATGAGCCGGCAATGTGCACTCGCAGCCCAGAAGGCCAACCGAATCCTGGGCTGCATCCCCAGCAGCGTGGCCAGCAGGGTGAGGGAGGGGATTCTGCCCCTCTGCTCTGTTCTCGTGAGACCCCACCTGCAGTGCTGCCTCCAGCTCTGGGGACCCCAACAGAAGAAGGACATGGACCTGTTGCAGCGGGTCCAGAAGAGGCCACAAAGATGATCAGAGGGCTGGAGCACTTCTGCTGAGAGGACAGGCTGAGAGAGTTGGGGTTGTTCAGCCTGGAGAAGAGAAGGCTCCAGGGAGACCTTATAGCAGCTTCCCAGTATCTGAAGGGGGCCTACAAGAAAGCTGGAGAGGGACTTTTTACAGGGACATGTAGTGATAGGATGAGGGGTGATGGCTTCGAACTGGAAGAGGGGAGATTTAGAATAGATCTCAGGAAGAAATTTTTCACTCTGAGGATGGTGAGACACTGGCCCAGGTTGCCCAGGGAAGCCGTGGCTGCTCCATCCCTGGAGGTGTTCAAGGCCAGGTTGGACGGGGCTTTGAGCAACCTGGTCTAGTGGGAGGTGTCCCTGCCCATGGCAGGGGGTTGGAACTAGTTGATCTTTAAGGTCCCTTTCAACCCAAACCATTCTGTGATTCTATGAAAAGGACCGTTTCCTTATCACAGCAACTTGAATGGGAACTACACAGAGTTAATTTGAGACACTTGGAGGCTGGGATGGAAACTAAGCACAAGCAAGGTGGGGATCCAACAAACAGCAATCTTAGCCCTGTTGGGCCAGGAATTACAAGGCAGCAAGGTCACTACCAGGGGGAGAAATTCAGCCGAGCAATTTTGAGAGGGAGGGAAGAGCAGGAGACGATGCTGGCAAGCACAGGGCGAAATCAAACTGGAGAAATCAATAAAGGGAAAGGACAGAGGGGGGCAACAGGACGTGGGAAGAGATAAATTAAAGGCTTGCCCAGGGGTTATGATGGCTAGTGAGCAATAAATTAAATAAAAGAGGGCAACAGGGACAAGCAAGGTACTGTGAAAAATTAATTAAAAGGAAGGGAGGCATAACCAAGGCATAAAACATGGGTGCTGGCGGAAAGATTAGAGGATCCAGGCAATGAAGAGGCTTTGGGAAGTGTAATAGGAGCCAGGGCAGAGGCTGTAAAGGCTGTGACTGCGTGTGAGGGTCAGATAAACAATGCAGATGCATTTTCAAGACTATGAGAAGCAGGAAACCATTGAAGAAGAAAGGAAGCATCTTGCAGAAGGAGGTGGTGTTGCTAGCGCAGAGGCGTTGGTATGCCAAGCTCCACTTCTTGGCTTCTGCAGCCAAAATGGGGTACTTTAGCTGGGTATCTTAAATGCATGTCTGCTGAGACACACGGGAAGGGGTGAGCAGGTCTGACTCGAGCTGGCTGCCTCCAGGACTCCCCTCTGGCTCTCCAAACTGAAATCACCGACTCCCTGCAGCCGTCTCTGAAGGGATGCCCCAGCGCCTGAGCAGAATTCACCAACATCTCGGCCACTGCAGTTCAGTTTAGCCCATGCCCTGGTGTGGATGCACCCTGTTGCCTTCTTCAGGCTCATGGGACAGCCAGACTTTGGGTGATGGGCAGAGGACCCTGGCCTCAGGGGATTTATGTGGCAAGCGCAGACTTACATCCAAGTTCCTGCTGGGTCCATTTTGAGCCATCGGGGACTCGAATGCCAGGTCTCAGACTGCACAGGGGAGCACCCTGCTTCCCTCAAGCGTTACCCTGGGGTGAGCCCCCTTCACCCTTTTACACTGAAACTGTTCCACTTTGAACAAAGTAATGACATGCGCTGGGGGAACCAGAGATGGAGAAGGGGGTGGATGGAGAGAGCGTGACTTGGCAGCCTGGCAGTCGTGCATCTCACTTGAGCACCTGGACTTTCCTCAAGTCCCATTTCTGTCCACCTTTGTGAGACAGGAGCAAAGCAGCTCTCCGGTGGCTCCGTGCTCAGCAGCCCGGCTGCGCTGAGCCCTGTCTCGAGGCATCAAATCTCTGTGCGATGGGGGCCCCAGGCACCGTGCTGCCGAGAGCTGCATGGGGTCAGCCCGAAACCCCGCGGTCCACCACCTGCTTCCTGGCCTCAGGTGCCTCACCAGGAAGGCACCAATTAGCCATGGGCTGGGAGTATGGCGGTTTCCAAAGGTTCTACTGTTGTGTGCCAGAAAGGAGAAGCAGCAGCTCACCAGCCCTGTGCAGAGCAGGATGGAGTGTCCCAACACCACCATTTTTGCACTGACAGATTTTATAGAGTCATAGAATGCTTAGAGTTGGAAAGGACCTTAAAGATCATCTAGTTCCAACCCCCTGCCATGGGCAGGGACACCTCCCACCAGACCAGGTTGCTCAAAGCCCCGTCCAAGCGTTTTTCCGTCTGCAATTCAGGTCCCGCTCTCAGCTCTGCGGCAGTCAGACTCAGGCAGCCTGGATAGGACCAGCTGCTCAGCAGGGAGAGGCAGTCCTGCCTCTGACCTCAAAAGTTTCTGTCTTTTTAGCCCAGGACGCTGGTGCACTTACAGGGCTGCCCAAGACCACAGGAGCCTCCTCCCGTTACCATGTCAGCATGAGCAACGAGCTCTGTGAGCTGCTACTGCCCATCACCACAAAGATGCCTGCATCAGTATTTCATTAGAGGGCTGAATTGCAGTGTAGTGCAGGGGGTGCTTTGCTTTTTTGGATGATTTCTCATAAGGAGTAGGGATGCAATTTTTAGAAGAAGAGCCAAAGACTCTTTGGGGGCACGTGTGGGGGAAATGATCACACAAATACTTTCAGGCCCTTCAAATCGCAGGGGAAAAGAAAGAATTGGACAAGTCTGGATCACACCTGCCTTTAAAGCAGCATTCTTTGAAATGAACAGTCTGCCTTGGTGCTCAGAGACAGTTAAGAAGATTATAAGGAGAAGATATCTATGCCAGAGGAGGGAAGAAGAAATAATACAGGCATTCAAAGCTATGAAAAGGAAATGAAAAAAAAAAGCTGACTTTTTGGATATACCAGGAGGGGTACAAGCAAGATCAATACCCTGACAACGGCAGCCAAAGTGGCTCAAGGAACAGGTTCAGAGCATCACCATGGGGCTGAGCCACCCAACCCAGAAGACAGAATCACAGAATCACCAGGGTTGGAAGGGACCTCTGGAGATCATCTAGTCCAACCCTCCTGCCAGAGCAGGTTCACCTAGAGCAGGTTGCACAGGATGGCGTCCAGGCGGGTTTGGAATGTCTCCAGAGTTGGAGACTCCACCACCTCTCTGGGCAGCCTGTTCCAGTGCTCTGCCACCCTCAAAGGAAAGAAGTTCCTCCTCATGTTCAGGTGGAACTTCCTATGGTCAAGTTTGTGCCCATTACCTCTTGTCCTAAAAGACAGCACAAGGACTTTCACGGGTCTCAGCGGCCACCGACCAGGCGCTCTACTGAATGCTTGTAAGGGAAGTAGGACAAGAAGTAATGGATAATTAACAACATCAGAGAAAGCTAAACGGGCTTCCTAACCCCTCTGTGCCCTAATAAACTTCTCTTCGGCTTCTCTTTGAACTGGACTATAGACAGCTAAGTGATAGCTCATTGTAGCCTATGTGTAATAGGAAGCAGGTACAGTCTCAGGGAAGCTGTAATGTAAACAGAGGAGGAAAAGGGTGCATTTCCACTCCTTTTTAACATATCAGAGTGGAGACACACGGGGCATTAGGACTCAGTCCAACAAAATATCAGTTTGAGTTCAGTGCAGCGCAGAGCCGGGAGGATCACAGGGAGCCTGCGCTGGATCCAGAGCCGAGCGTGCCGCTCCTGAGACCCTGCTTGTCCGTATTTTGTGGGCATTTCTTAAAATTAACGAACTCAGCCTGCAAACACAGACCCTGGAGTCATTTCCCACCTCCCATAGCACTCCCACGAGTTTTGCTACTGAGATTCAGTGGGAATTTCGGTGCACAGCAAGAACAAAAGCTGCCTTGTTCTTTCATACAAAGGCACAGGCAAGTGACTGGGAGCCCTGGGGTTACTGCGGGGTGCTGGTCCACCAGGGCATCACTTACAGCCCATCAGTTGGCAACCACCTTCCCGGTGGTTCAAATGAACAGCGCATGGCCGGTGCCGGCTGGGCGGCAGCGCACGGTCCGTCAGCCCAGCTTCCCTGGAAGTGGGAACTTGTTCGGCTGTTGTGAGACAAGACTCTTCCCCCTGTGTGCCTGGACTCTGTTACTGACGTTTCTCCTGAACCTGTATTACACTAAGCTGCATGTCCCCAAAGCCACGTGGGAGGTTGATCTGCTGAGCAGGACAACATTCCCTTCCCAACTTATTTCTCCGAATATAACCGTATTTGAAGCTTTTGGCCTTTAAATCACCAATTCCTATAATCACCAACCCTTCTAACTACAAAGAGTCATTGTTCAAGGGTAGGGGATTAAAGACACCCTCAATTCATCCAGCTTCAGAGAGGCCTGAGACTGCCCTCCTGACTGCGTGCAGCACCTTCGAAGTAGAAATCTGCTGTTTAAGAGGATTCAGGCAAAATCTTTGGTATTTCATGCGTTGGAAGAAATTTGAGTATAATGCGTACATCCACCCCATGGCCACACAGGCTGAGGTGGGCAGCGCAGAGCCCACTGCCACCATCAGCCCTTTCTCAGGATAAGCTCTTCCCAACAGCGTTGCTCCAAGCTCTTATGCTGCCAGCTGGGGACCTCCAGAGACAACCTAGGTTCGGTTCTGTGCTCGACGCAACCCAGGCACACGTTCAATCTGCAATCACAGCCTGCAGGCGAGGTGGGACACGACAAAGCAAATGTGAACAAGGTGAATGCAGAGGAGGAGATAACCCACAGGGCACAAGTGCCGCGTCCTGGTTCCCATACAGCATAGCAAACCCAAGGTTTTAGGGAAAGATGCAGAGGGACAATACAGAGTTTGACTATAAGGCTTTCCCCTAGCATGCAGAAAAGAACGGGAAAGTAGAAGACTAAGGCTGCCATGATCTGTGTTTGTCCCTCTCCTGTGAAGGGAGTAGGAACAGCCCATCATCGAGACTTCGTCCCTGAAGAACTCATCTGCCAGAGGAAAGCTGGGGACCTAGACAGTCCTCCAAGGTTACCCAGCACATCCCAAGGTCACACTTTGTGACCTTCTGACCCTGTTTTTTAAAGTTGAACTTCCACTCTCAAGAAAACAAAAAACCCCAGGATTTTAAAAGGAAAAAACCACCCTACTCCGCACAGCTCATCATAAACGCAAGGTGTGTGGCATCCAGCATCCTCTGGACATTACAGCACGCTGGGAAAGGAATCCAACCCAACCTCTCCAGGCAGCACAAGGTCCATACTTCAGCACTATGTCTTTGTGTCACACCACAGCCTGCGAAAGGTCAATGCCTTACAGGAGAAGCACATATGATAATGACATGCTGCAGAAGGGGGACGGTAAAATAAGCAACTTTTTGGCTCATTTCCTGAAATCTCCAATTCAAGCCAAGCTGGAAGCAAATCTCAGGCCTGGATTTCTATTGATGAAGGAACGTGGCCATCTGTCTGTTTGTCTTTTCTGCATTTCTTGCTAACCCTTATTTCTCTCCTTAAAAAAAGTAAATAAATCCACGCTCACGTGTCATATTTCATGCGTTTGACAAGGTCAGAGCCATCATATCCCATCGAGCACGCGCCGATACAGCCTTGCAAAGGGAGGCCGCAAAAAGATGTGCAAAGAGAGATCTATTTTTGTGTTTTCATTTTAAGGCATCCCCTTGACTTCTGCTTTCTGACTTACTTTCCAGCTCCGGTACTCAGAGAGAGAGCCAGAAAGCTGCATCTGGTTAGGAGAGCGAGCAGCACCTAGGTACTCACTTGTCACCTGTCCCCAGTGTCTGAGCACCTCATGGAGTTACGTTTTCATGGCCGTAACACCAGCTCAAGCTGGAGCAGAAAGACTATTCCCTTTTGGAGGCTGAGAATTGAGAAATTCAGGCCCAGCTCGTCAAGGCTGACTTCTGCCTTTGATGGCTGAAGCCCAGCTGACCAGCCAGGGAACTCAGGAAAATTATGGTGGAGAACTTGAGCCCTGAGGCAGACACTTAAACCTGTTTTCATCTAGCATTAAATCCTGTCCCCCGGGCTTTCTTTCCATAATGTGCAATACTCCTTGAGCGGGCAGCAACTGGCTTTTGACAGGAGAGGCAGAAAACACCTTGTAGGCGATGGGGAAAACAAGCCAAGATGGTGAGGACCTGGTGGTTCAGAAACAGGTGAGTCCTCCTGGCCATCAGCTTGTTTCTCTAAGGAGGAGTTAAGGTGTCAATAAATACAAGCTACCCCACCCCAGGCCTGGGAGCACTCCCTTGAGTTCTTCACAAATTCATTCCAGCTGGGTTTCCATTCAATGAACACCCCCCCACACAGCTGGGGGATGCATCTGCAATAGACTACTATCACCTGGGGCAGCTCTGACCTTCCCTCTTGAGCAATTCAGAAACTTTTAGGTTTCATTCTGCAAACGCTTTTGCCTGAAGTTTGAGCACAGGCAATTACCCTTAACCATAGCAGAAGAAATGACTGGTGTGATCAGCTGGTGCTTACACAAGGAGTTATTTGGGAAAAGATTTTACATTTTCAATTCATGCACTACCTTAATCTGAATTAACCTTCAAGTCTTAAGAAGCTCTAAGAAATAAACAATTTCAAAAAGCAAATCCAGAAATGAAAAAAACCCCACCCCAAAATCCCCAAATCAGATCATTTAAATTGACACGTTATTTTGATAAGATCAAGATTTGCAGAAAACTCAACTCTCAGATACAGCATTCATTATGAATTGCTTGCTCAGCTCTTAAAAAAATCAAACATTTTGGTTGATCGCAGGAAACCAGCTCAGCTCTAGAGTTTAATCATTGACTCAGGAAGGTATTATTAACCCATGGCTTTCTTTGAGCATAAGAATTTTCACTGAATTTATAGCTTTAAAACTAGACAGATGCTTGAGACTTTTTGGTTTATCAAGATTTTAAGACTCAAACTAGACCCAGTACAATCCCCTGGATCATGTATGCTATGTGAAAACATTTTGTACTTTCTCTTCAGCCTTGCTGTCCTTAAATAACAAGAAATGGCCTGCTCTTCTCATACACCAAGAAATGACTGAGCTCCGCAACTTTCTGCTTGCAGACTGCACAATCCGCTGGAAGGTCCAGAGCAGGAAGGTCCCCAGGTAGAGCTGCTGGCAATGGCCTGTCACATGATCCATCACTTGGCATCTGGAAACACCGCAGCGTTCCTGCTGTCTTGGCAAAGTGGTTGAGAGCTTCATGCAACTAATTTGCTTATTTAAAAGCACAGGTAACCACAGGGACAGAGCAATAAGGCTGTTTATAAGGGGTTAATTAGCATCTCATCTTCCACTAACTCACCCCCAGCAGAGCCACGTGAGCCTGGCAGGGGCAGAAATCAGGAAAGAGCTTCTCAGTGAAGGTCAGCGGCCAGCATCCACCTCTGAAGGCTCTAGAGTGAAGAATGGCAACTCAGCATGTCAGGATCTGGCTCTCGCTGGAAAACCTGATCCTTTATCGGAACTGCTTGACTTCCCACTCAAAGCCAGCTAAGCTCAGCTCCGCATAGCCAGAATGCACGCAGGGGCAAAGGGACATGGAGAACATTGGAGCTGGCCAACACCAGGACCTGAGCCTGCAGACCACACTCCTAGTTTTGCAACTGCTAAATGACTCCTAATCATCTTCAATCAAAACAACCCCTGACGTGCTCTGCTTTTACAACAAACTTTAGTGCCATGAACATGGCTTTTCTAGCCCAAAACTCATCCGCTTCCCTGCGGAGAGTGGACATGGATGAGGACCTCTGCGTGCGGAGAGCTCTCCTCTCACCTTGCATTTGCCAGACAGGCTCCAAAGCCCGCTCCCACCACGTGAGCCCAAGACTACTCAAGACAAATCCTGTTCCAGGTGAACCAGCTGCCTGGGAACGACAACCTCCAGCCAACTGCTTACAAATATCACACACACCATCAGTTGACTTCCAGCACAGACATGTGGGCAATCCTTCCAAAGAGTCTACTTAGAAAGGATTTTTAACTGGGTCTTTGCATTTATTTACTGTAGATAAGGATTGGGGAGCGTTAGCTTTTGAGGGAATTTCTGTTTGTGTCCTCTACGGCCCAGACCACCCTTCTCCTCATCCACGGTTTGCAGCCACCACATCAGCTCTGCCTCTTCAGACAAGGATCGTGGCCTTATTTCATAGGGGATCTCACCACAGTGAGCCTGCAGCAAAAGAAAAACTCTTTAGAGTTACCAGGATCCCCAGGACTTTGGCAGAAAGGGTCAAGATCGAGTGGGTGGTCTCAGGGCTCCCATTGCTGGAGCACACTGCGAGCGTGCACACTGGAATCTGCTTATCCTCATGGTCCCCGTCATTCTCTGGGGACAGCTTGGGGTCACTGGGTCTAGAAAGAGACAGCATGGGTGTGACAGATGCTGGGTCCGCTTTCCAGGCAGCTTTTTAACCAGTTCTCCCTTCCTCCACTTCTTACTTGACCAAGAAGGGGTCTCTTGCTTTCCGTATTTTACACAGGTCTATTTTGACCCGACAGTTTGCATTGTAACCAATGGCCAAAGGAGGCTGCAGGTGACAGCATGCACGTCCAGTGCTCCATCTGCAGGGGGGATGGTATGGATGGGCGCCATAGCCCAATTTCTGCACCTCCATGTCATTCACTGGCAATCACTCTCACTGCTAGGACCACGCTCTGCAGGAGACAGTGGTGACAAGTCTGAAGCCTCTTCTCCCTTTTACTGCTAAACAAAACCACATGCTTTGTTTTATCTAGTGGGAATTGCCTGAGGGTACTGTCAATTATTTCGGTTTCTTCTGCCTTCCTTTGGGGTTTTCATAAACACACGAGCCACTGGGGACAATCGAAGTTTCCTGCACTCTTGAGAGAGAAGACTGTCCTTGGTCAGAAGCACCTGGGGCTGGTAACAGGGCTCAGGAAGCCCAGCACGCCGCACCCTGCTCTGAACTAGCCGACGCTTCATCTTCACCTGCTCCTCCACTGCAATCCCTGTGCTGGGAAGGGATGTTGCTGCTGAGGAAATTCAATAATCTTCCCAGCACCTGCTTGCAAAAGTATGATGAGAAATAAAGAACTTGTGCACGCACACGTCAGAATCCCCAGTGCAGAGATCCTGCCACCTAATTGCTTACAGANAAAAAAAAAAAAGAGAAAACAAGCCAGTCTGCGCCAGGCACAAAGTACTCGCCCACTCTTGCTGAAAGGTTAGAGCTGCAAAGCGAGCATTGTGAAGAGCAGAACCAGCAGTCCACAGGAGGCTCTCCCTGCTCTCACGCTTCGCACACTACTGCTGCTCCTAAAGTGCTGAAGTTGGGTTCTGAGGGTTTGTGACACCCGTAGAGCCTCTGGGAGGAACTACAGCCTTACAGGGAGATACACCAGTTATCCTACTGCCCGTTCATTGCCTTGACAAAGGTATCTCAGTCACAGAGAGTAACTCGGTCCCACAGTTAGGCTTTTTTAGACTGGATCATGAGCGCTGGGAATGTACCATTCATGTCCCGCGACCTCCTACGCACTGGACACTGCAGCCCTTAACCGGAGCATCCGCGCGGGGCACCGATACCCGTGACCTCCTCCTGACCTGCATCGTCTTTTCTAAATTAAGAAACCTGTTACATCGCTTCCTTCCTTGGCCCACGGGGTGCTAAGAAGGTCACTACCAGATCGTAGCTTAAAGGGCTACCAAGTGCCATCCTAATCCTGGAGGGACAGGAACTGCCGGAGCTGATAAATGACCTCAGCAAGTGATTACAGTCTGGATTTATTTGTGATTAGACATTGTGATGACCCGCTACGACAGTGTGGTTTTTTCTAAGAAGACAGGCAGAAAATTTCATCCACTCAGTTTTTGTTGAGCTGCCTAAGGATGCTCTGTGTCCTCTCACTACAGGATACTTCCAACCCTGTACAGGCGGACTCAAAACAGGTATTTCTGTGACCTTCCCTGCACTGCCGGAATAATGGGCATTTTCATCAGCCTTCCTAGTTCTCCAGAGTCACTCTCAATGCTCTTCTCCAATTGCCTGAATGACAGATATTTTCACAGCTTTTTCTGCATCCCCCAAGAAATAGGTAGTTTCACAGCTCCCTCTGGAATCAACTTTTATTCTGTGCACTCCCACTAATTGGAGGGAGACGTGAAAAACGAAAAAGCAAATAATCAAGCAGCAGCATTCAAGAGTTCAGAAGTCCTGCAAAAGTGAAGCACTTGCAGATTGAAGGAGGTGCTGCTGCAGTTCGAGCCCTGCAGTCTGTGCACGCAGGATAAAAGACACTTTCCTCCACTGTATGAAAAGAAGGCTCCATAGTTTAAAGCACTATTTAATATGTTGTCAAAACTTTGAAAAACTTCTGGCAGTGTTCTTTTTGAAAAATGTCTTGAACATTAAAAGAGTAAGGTATTTCTCCAATGTTGCTGAATCCCATAATTTCATTTGCTGAGTTAAATCCCGGTCTATGGAATTAGGGCACAGTAGTTCTCTTATTCAGGCAGAAAAGGGTTTTTAGCCAGCTCATTTGTTTAACGTATCTGTACGTCAGTATTTTTTAGTCTTACTTTGTGTCAAGATATTCTCACTGCTACTAGGGGAAGGTATTTTAAGCTAGAAGAAGAAAAGGGTTTTAGACAAACCACAAGCAAACCCAAACTCTCTTTCTCCTTCAACTGCCTTATTTTGGTTTGAGAAAGTTCAGGTGAACCTTTACCCCTCTGTTATTTGCAGTTTCCTGGATTAGATTTCCAAATAAGGTAAAAAGTGTAAAACTCTTGGATCCTTATTTGCTGTATGTGGTATCTTTTCCTGGGGTCCACCAAGCAACAGCAGAGCTCCTACCCGCATGATAAGAAGTTTTACCTGACCACATTTATTTTTTCTCCCTCCTATATTAAGTTCCCAAGAAAGAACTCAACCACGATACCAATGAAAACAAATGTGTTACACCAGGACTGTAAACCTTGCCGAACTGGAAACTGAGGACCTGCTTTTATCCATTGGTCTGGGAACCGGAGGGGAAAGTCCACTGCTAAAAACATTACACTGCTCCATCTTCATGTCATGAACTGTGCAGAGTACAATTACGCCCTGAAATCTTCATTCACCATCTGCTGAAGCAAACTCCAGGTTTTATTCACCTAGAGTCCTAGTCTTACTGAAACAAAAGTCCCACAAAACTAGGAAGATCTCCCAGGTTAGGTCTTCATTGACTTCTTTGCTCAGGAAGCTCAGCACGTTTCTGATAGCCGCCGTGACTCCTGGGGCAGCACTTCCCAACACTCAGGGCCACGCCGTCACTGGACCTGACCCCCCAGCCCTCCTCCATCCCACCACAAAACCTCTGCTTCAAAAGAGTGCTTTCAGCTCAGCTCACTTGGCCAAGCTGGGTCTGGGGGATGCTAAAGCGTGTGTCCTGGCAGTGCCGTGTCTGTTGGCACTCTGGAGTTGGTTATCTTCCCAAATTGTGGCCTGAGGACACTGCTGTACCTTTTGGGGATGGGGGAACTGCTCAGTCCTGATCGAAGCTCTAAGAAACACAGCCTCGATTTGCTGATGTCCAAGGAAATACCAAGCACACGCTTCCTCCCAGCCCACTTCCCAGAGGATGCTCTGCTTACTCCGGGCAAAGGCAGCACCAGCGTTTTCATCAAAATCCGGGCACCCTCCTTCACGGCAACACCAGCTCTGCGAGGTGCGTGTCTGCCCCGAGCACGGCGTCCCCCATGCGCAGCGCTTCTCCCCAGGTTCTCCTTGCAACCTCTTGCTCTAGGGTGTGCACCAGGAAAGGCAGGAGCAAAGCCCACCCCTACGTTCCCCAGAAGTCACGCTCGTCTTCACGTTCGCTCACAACAAACTGCAAACGTATCTTTTACAAGAAATATAAGCAATTAATCAGAAACCCACCACATCCAAACCAACCACAATCTGCCCATCAGGGTGTAATTAAAGCGATCCCGTTTCTGTTGCCAGCAGTGCACAAAGGAATGGCAGGTTCTCAGCACATCCATCCACCTTTGACTCCTTGAACGCTTACACCAGGCCAGGATGAGGCCACTTTCAGCAGCTTCAAAGAGTAAACCTTCAGCCTGAATCCCGAATGAAGCCCACTCATACAATTCAGCACCTGAAGCAAGGTGTCCTCGCTGCCCCAAATCCCACTGCCGAGTCCCACCTTGCACAGCAGAGCTGCAGGGATCTCCCCCACCACTCATCCCGTCTGAAGGTACCTCAAGACACAGTTACTTACCGGGACTGGTGTGGGCACTTGGGGTTTGCCAGTCCTTCCTGTCACCGGTCTGGGAGCAGACACAGCACTCCTCTACGGTCTCAGCTTCACTCTGCAAGAATCAGGACACAGAGGTTTTTTTTCCCAGTTGGGGGAAGCAGATAATCCCGTACTTTCTAACCCTCAGCAGAGCAGGGTACGCTGTGTTGGAAAGAAAAGCCGCTGGCTGGCTGTCTGCAAGGATCAGACCCAGGACTTTCTGAGCCAAGGCTCTGAGTGGCTTAGCCAGGAGCTCAAAGCGGAGCAGACGCAGTCGGTTGTGTTCGCAGGGCCACGGATGCGGGACAGGGGCTGGGAAGGTGGTTCAGGTTGGCTCGGGTGCGAGAAATCCCACAAGAACAGCTACACGATGGGGAACAGCTAGAGACGGGGCTTTGAGCAACCAGGTCTAGTGGGAGGTGTCCCTGCCCATGGCAGGGGAGTTGGAACTGGATGATCTTTAAGGTCCCTTCCAACCCAAACCATTCTGTGATTCTATGATGTTAATACTTGCAGAGAACAAGGTAACGAGCGCATAGAGGCAGGAAGGAATTTTTGGTCACAGTGGCTGGGATTTTTTCAGGGAACAGAGTTGCTTCAAACTAAAATATCCCACAGTAAAACCATGAAAAAGTTTCTGCTTTTTTTTTTTTATTTTTTCCTGTTTTAAAATGTGTTTTGAAACTGAAGATTTTGCTTCGGGTCAGCCTGACTTGAATTGAAACATTTCATTGATGGAATTGAAATGTTCTGCTTTAAGTCAGCTCCTTTGGGTCCCCCTGAGCTGCCAGGATGCCAGGATACCTCCTGGGACTTCAAATGAAGGTGCCTTCCCTGCCGTGGGCTGAGATACACGGCTGGGCTGCACGTAGTCCACTGATGTGTCACCTTGAGAGACCTGCCAGGTAGAAACGCAACCGGGACGTTACCATTCAGAAGTGAGAGCTGCAGGACTTTTTACAGCATTTTTATGCCACAACACACAAGTGCCTGCTAAGCAGGCTCCCGGGGCAGCAGTGCCAGCACACTCAGGCTGGCAGGCGAAGCTCCTCACAGGGAAGGCTGCGGGGCATGGTTGCTCACCCCATAAGAAGTGGGCTAATGCTTTAGAGGTGGGATCTACATCCCATCAAATCCTCATTCCTCTGCAACCCAATGCACACCGACTCCTCCCCTCGTCCCACCACTCGGACCAAGGAGCTGCGGTTGGATGGATGGGATGGAGCAAGACCTCCTCCACGCTCTGTGCTCTCCAGCCCTGGGACAAGGACTACCCCTCTGAGCTCACAGCCTACACAGTCCAGAGCTGATGGGAATTGGATCCAGGTCTCCATACTCCCATTCCGGTGCCTAAGCCATTAACAAGATCCAGTGATTTAAACCCATTCCTTCAAATCAGCCTGCTTGGGCTAGCGATGATCTACAACACAGGCAATAAATCACCAGGACATTCCTGCTCCGCTTTCTCCACCCTCCTCAAACTGGGGATGATTCCCACCTCCTGCCTTCCAAGCAATGTTTCCTGAGTAAGCCATGGCTTTTATTGAAAACCAATACTTTTTCCACCCTGCTCTGTGAAATACTCAGATACGTGGGCTGCCCAATCCCACGGGGGGGTCAGGAGGGTCAGGCAGGCTCCTGCCCGTCATCATAAAAGTTAGGATGAACAGTTCGTTCACCCACCCAGCCTGCCAGGAGAGACCCTCCGTAATTAGAGGCTCAATTCAGTCGCAGTTATGCCACAGCATTGCGAAAGGTCAAACTGGAATGAAGCTTTTAATTAAAACACAGAAAGCGCTAAAGAGACAGAGAAATGAAGCACTAGGCTTCAACCAACAACGAGGTCACACACTTCTAACGAGGTGATCAGAGATGACATGCTGGCTTTCGCAGCAGAAGTCTCTGCACGCTCTGGCAGTGCACCACGGGGATAATCCCTCCTGCCCTGGGGTTCAAAGCTCTGCATGAAAAAGCCACCACAGTGACAACGGCTAAAAGCACGTGGCCATGTTTCCCATCATCCAAGAACATGATCAAGCATTCAAGACAATGAACTTTCCAGCGCTGTTTCCTCAGGTCCCCTCCATTTCAATCGACCCATCACTCAAATTTTTTGAGTCTCTCCAGAGATCTCTCAGAAGTCCAGCTGAACATGCAAAGTCCTGGAATCAACGACAAGTGCAGCAACACTGTGAGAGGGGACCTTCATGCAGGAGAGATGCAGAAGAGGGGAGAGAGCAAGAGAAACGTGAGGCCAGACCAGGTCTGAGCAGCACCCTGAACATCAAAACTCTCAGAGACACTCAGGATGTGGACAAGCAAATGGCTCATGGCCTGCTCCGATCATACCTGCTGGAGCCCTGCAGGTCCCTCCTTTGCCGTTGCGTGGACAGACCGGGGCAGATGGAGAATTACAGAAGCAAATCACAGCGAGGAAGGTAGAAAAGAGATATTACCTGAGATCTGGATGGCGTTCTGCATGCCTTCCCCATCCTCCTCCCAAACTCACCCAGATGCCTCAACTGAGGGCAAAAGTGCTTATCATGCTCCTAAAGCCTTCTCCTGCTGATAAGAACCCAAAAGTGTGTGAGGGGAGAGGAATTATGAGGGGCAGAGGGACATGGCGCATCAAAGAGCACCAGAAGCTCCGAGTTCTGCTCTTGGCTCCTCTGAGCAGCTCTTTAAGACCAAGGGCCAAATTACTGCACCTTTTTGTGTCCCTTAGGATGCTAAGTTAGACTTGGATGAGGTCTAACAGCTGCCTCGTAACCTGAAGTGGAAGCTGTACAGGAGGTGGCACAGGAAAACCTCACCACTTGCAAGATCAAGGGAGCTAAGAAAAGGAAGCCCACCTCTACCGCTGCATAATCCCTCATTACCCAAACATACAGCTACCTGAAAGACCAAATTGTCCTGCTCTTATACAGAGTTCCTCTTTACTGCATAAGTCCTCATGAATCCAGGCAGCAGGAGCAGCAGACTCAGCCCTTGCAAGGCTGGAGTCCATCAGTGCACTGCACTGCCCTGTGATTTTTCTGGAACCACTTCAACTCATGATGCAAAAGTGAAGGAGGAAGGAGGTAAGTACCCTGCCAAAATACAGCATCTTTCAAACAAAGTAACTGCACTAAAATGTGCTGGTTTATTTTCACTCTGGGCTCCCAAAGCATTTCCCTTCTCTCCCTGAATGATAACGGGCATAAAAATTAAATATAAATTCTCCAACAAAAAGCGAAACGCACTGAAGGGTAATAAATCACGGGGGCTGTATGGCATTCAGAGGAAGTTGGGGGAAGGAATAAAGGATGAAATAGCGTAGATACTGACTAAGATATATCATAGACCCTTAAAAACCCAAGACTCATCCTCAGGGGAGGGGACTCACCACAGCAGGCTGAATTTTGATGAAGCAGCAAAGGGAACTTGCCCAGCGAAGCGGTAGGGTTGGTCCGTGGTGCTCCCAGTCCCACGGGGCTCAGGGCACAGCGAGTGCCACCCCAGCACCACGCTCGCACTCCCACCTCGTGCGGGGATGAAGACCCGGACGAAAACACCTTCTAATTTCCCCAAAGCCACAATCCTGTCCTGGTTGCTAACCGCCCAGGTCAGAAGACCTGCAAACAGAAAGTCTCTTGTGGGGGTTTCTAATGCGTCTTGTACAGAACAGGAGACGTGCCTTTCTTGCCCCTGCCCAGGGATGTACCCGCTGGACTGGTGCTGCCCCTCGTTGTCCCCAGGGCCACATGCCACACACGCTGCTGCACTGGCACCGGCAGTGGGATCCATCGGGGACTCCACAGAAGAGGGACCAGCCCAGTGCTGCAGGGGGATCTACACATTTCTGTCACGGACTGGATGCTCACTCATCTGATGACCTCAGATTCTTACATCGGCATTTCCAGTGACCTGAAACACTCCCCAAGGCATCACAGAGAAGCACAATATTCTGGAAACACTATATATCAGCACCGATTTTCTCCTAATAAACAAGATCACCTTTAATTTTGCAGGCACCTCCTACTTCATTAAACTTAAAGACCTTGCTCTCCAGGGGTTTCCTCCTCAACTGGGGCAGGAAATGAAAAGACAGAAAATGCAATTTAATTGGGGATGAAGCTTCATCTTTACACTGCCTATCATAATTATGTGTCATTTAAAAACAAGCATGGAGCAGGTGTGAAACGGCACCAGCTCTGGATGCGCATAAAATGTTGACACCAGCAGCACGTCTCAGCAAGAATCAGATGGTGCAACTTGAAAACTCCTTTTTCTCCTTGGTTTCCTTCTTCCTTTGTTTCCTCAAACTTCTCAGAAAAATTTCCTTTTGCAATGGGAGAGAAGAAATGGCATCTTTGTGAAGCCAAGTGGTTTGAAAGGAAGAGAAGGTAATTTCAGCATCGTGTGCCGGGGCACAGCGCCGGTCCCTGCAAAATGTGGGGTAGGGCTGGTGCTGGTGTAGAGGATGGACGAGTGGAGGCATGGCAGTGCAGCCATGTGCCTTCGTGTGACACAGAGATGTCGGGCTAAATCTGCTGCTCCTGCTTCTTCCGCTCTGGGTGTCACTTTGCCTCCCCTTGCCGTCCCGGGTAAGACATCCAGCTGGGTTTGATGCTTGCAGGTGAGACCACAGTGCACCATTATGGAAGCAACCTCAAAGTGCTGAAGTTTGCCCTGGGAGCTGAGTTGGGTGGGAGAGGGTTTCTGCTTTCCCTCAGGTCGCCCAACCCCTTCTTTATCCATGCTCCAGCACCACGAGGAACAAAGGGATGAAATGCTTTTGTCAAGTTAATATTGAGGGTTTCAGTTGACCTTCTGTAGAGAGCAGAACCAAGGAAGAGCAAGGAGAGTTCTGTGGATGGGTTATGCTGCTTGTTATAAGGGAAAGGAGACCTGGAGTTCATCTTTTGAGCTGCTAGAGAGTCTTTATGGGATTTAGGGTAGCTCAGTTGGCTCAAGCCTTCCCAAAACAGCTTCCACCACTGAGGCTTCTCCATTTGAGGAAGCCCAAAATCAGATTTATCAAGTGTGTGCCTCCATGCTGAGATCTTCTCCGGCATGGGCTTTCCCTGTGGGCTGGGAACTTGGACTTGCTTGTGCCCCAGCCCTTCTTCTGCCTCAGGGCAGTGTCGGCCCCCGCCTGCCCCCCAGGACCCTCCCAAACTGCGGGCGAGAGGGCCACCCGAGTGCTAGGAGAGATCGGAGGGAAACCTGGAGAAACCAAACCATTTGGCTTCAAGATGAAGGCGGAGCACCTCGGCTCAGAGTGTGAGCATCCCCAGGCTCCTGCTGTGTCTGCCTGGTTGGTCTGACATGGCTGCACCTTCCTCCTGAAAAAGAGATGCCTGAAAGGTGGGCCAGAGCAGAGATCTCTACCCTTTGTGCCTTTCTAGATGTTATCAGTAACACCCTGGATTTAAATAGCGCCTATTTTTCTAACAAGTGCCTGTTCTGTACTTCCGACCACGGGAGATAAAATAGGGAGGAACTCCATTTACCTAACACGCTTTAATTAGTTGCCTGTTGTTGTCAAAGCCCTGCTCTCATATTCTGATGCAAATTCACAGCCTTTCATTTTAAGCTATACGCCAGTTTGGCTTTAGCCTCCCAGAGATCCCTTAATGTCATATTTTCTCCCCAGTGAATCAATATTCAGATCCTCTAATTGGAACTTATCTGCTCATCCAAGCCTGGGCTCACTTTGTTTAGCAGCTGAGCATACCGGAGGCTTTTGCTGAGGGAACCAGCGGAGCTGAACCTCATGCAGGAGCTCTCAGACTGAGCTGCTGCCTGCCGGGAGCCAGCTCCGCTCCCTCCTCTCTCCCACCACCTCCCGCTCCTGAGACCTCCTGAGACGTGCCTTGCCCGAGGCAGGCAGCCCAGAGCATCTTCCCTAATAGAGATATGAAACCCTAACCCGTGTCCCGGGATGGGATCAGGGACAGGTCAGTTTTCCCGTTCCACTTCGAGGGGCAAAGATACAGCTCCCCATCGTGTCTAATTTTAAATCATCTTCTGCCTGTAAATTCTCTCCTGCTGTCAAAAGGTCACCAGGCCAGTTGGAAAGCTATTTTTCACAACCTTGCTAATCTGGAGGCACCTTGCTGCCTCCTCCCGCCAGGAAAATGCTGACCACAAAACTAATCAGTGGCCAGCAGGACTGCAGGGCGGGTGAGCCGCTGCAGACAGGACTGGCCTTTAAGGTACCAGCCAGAAATTCAAGAGCTTCAGGAGCAGTTCCTGGCTCTTCCCCAGACTCCCTTCATGACCTTGGGCTCCAGCTCTGTGCCTCAACCTCACCTCTACTAACTGAGGCTAATAACACTTCCCACAGGTGGTCATGCGGATAAATTAATTTACGTTTAGGAAATAATCTATTACAATGGGCACAAGGGCCCTTTTAGAATAAAACTAGACATTTTTTCCCTTGCATCACCACTGGCTTTATGGGAATGAAGCCAAGAATGACTGAAACCCACTATGTCTAGGGCTGGGCTTTTTACATTTTCTGAATAATCTCCCGAAGCCTGGGGTGAGTGACACCGACTGTTTGTGCTGCAGCTGAAGAGGGGACGATGAACCGGCGCGGAGGGCACTGACGTGGCTGGTGGGTGGCAGCACAGCCTGTTTCAGCCAGGGAGGGCAGATCACACCTTGATGAGCTCAGCATCCGCAGCCATCAACACAAAAAGTACAGCAAGGTGTCAATCCCATGCTCAGCTCCGGGATTGCCACCCATCGCCTGCTGCCAGCTTTTGGCAATAAATATTTCTAAGGAATAGCAGCTGCCCAGCATCCTCCCCAAAATGCCTGAGACTTTCCCAGGAGAAGGGTCGGGCACACGGGGTTTCCACTCAGAGCAAGGGGGGCTCACCAGGGACTGCTCGAGCATCGCCTCCCTCCCCCAGGATTTATCAGGCTCGGAACCAAATTGCTTGATGAAAAGTCTTCAAGCTGGCACATGCCACATCTATGTGCCTGGACTGGTCACAGCATCAGGCACACGCACTTCCCAAGCCCTGGGGTGTTTTGCACCATTGCTAGCAGTTACTGCCGGGCAGAGGGATGCAAACCTCTGACAAGGTCCTCTCCAGGCCTGGAGCTGCTCCAGGGGATGCTCCACAGCAGGAGGTAGGTCAGGAGGGGGTTAACTCCTCACTCAGTTTTTGTTGTCACCTGGACTGATGAAATCCACCGCTGGTGAATGGACATCCACGGACCATCATTTGTTTTAAAATTAGATTAGGGACCACAGACTGCCCCCCAGTCTGCAGCATGAACACAGGCATCCCCTCGGAGCTGCCACCGCTTTGCTCGTCGTCGCTTGGCCAGCACTGACACTGCCTGTGGCAGCGTCTGGAGGGAGCAGAGACCCACGCCAGCCTCTGGACACCCTCGCAGCACCCCAGCTCAGCTGCCCCCCAAACAACTCCTGGGAAGCCAGGACAATCCCAACTTGGAAACAGAATGAAAAACACCTCAACATCCCCGGCCAGCAACGGTTCCTCCCATCTATAAAACATAGAGAGGGGCTCAACTAGCAGGGCAGGAGGTGTCTGCAGAAGCACAGCACGCCAGGACCCCCTGGGGATGGAAGGGAAAAGAAAGGGAAAGCCTAAGCCTCCTGCCAAAACTTCAGCACTGGAGACAACTAGTTTATACTCATTTATCCCTGCACTCAATCATCAACTCCGTTTAGTGTTTGATTGTACATGACTCTGGTCCAGCAGACCTGCCGCTGTTCTGCTTGATTCTGCCTCTCTCCCTCATTTATGTATATATTACCCAGTCCCTAAATCATTTTTAATAGCTTCCTTACTTGCGTGCCCTCCCGTCTAATTCTAGCACCATCAGCACAAGACAAGTTGCAGATACGAAGAAGCTGACATTTCTCTTTTGAGTAATTTGCAGTAGATTTCTTGCCCGTTTGATGTAGTCATTTTGTTCTCTGCGCTGATGTGACATTAATTATTGTTAAATATTCTTATCTGTTACATACAGTTCTGTTTAGATAAAGGTCAGTGCATGAACCCCTGACAGTGCTTGTTGCTGCCGTGCTCCAAAGCCAATTTGTCATTCTCTCCCTTCAGTACCCTCATCTTAAGTTTCAGTCCATCTTTTCCATTAATTCAGGCACAGTGGAGAGTCATTAAAATATGCAAAATGTCTCAGCTGTTCAGATTGGCACTCAGATAGGAAGTTATTAGCTTGGGTAGCACCAGTTGCACCAGCAGGTCAGGTAACAGTGCCCACGCAAATCCAGCAGCAGCCTCCTGTTAAGGATCTGTGGGGCTGCCCCCCAAAATATGTACATATTTCTGCTTTAACTGAAAATCAGCTAAGACTTGTGCAGCATGCAATGCCTTCTCCCAGCCTGGTTTGCAGTGGGATAACAGCACAAGCCCACACTACCCTCTCTTGGCAGAGGACAAGAAGGGCAAGCTCAAGCCGTGGTCACCAAACTTGCCAGAATGGAAGCACATGGCAGTGCTGATCCACCTTCCATGGGATCCGGTGAGCATCTGGGCTCACAGGAGCCTGCTCACGTTGAGTAAAACCTATGCCTGCATCTGCTCAGCCTTCCTTTTTATCTCTCTGACCGGACAAACTCCAAGCCCCCTGCCACCCCTGCGTGTTGCTTCCCACGATGGCACCTGTGATGTGGGGATGGGGATGGAAAGGGCACCCTGGCTGGGACCCGGTCCCAGCACCCCCGTACCCCACCTGCCTTGGGACACCTCGATGGGCCGAAACAGCATCTCCCTAGCATATTTCGAGTACGGGCGTTGCAGGCTTGCTAGCTGGAAAGCAGCCTGTGACCTTGCGTGGCTCCTCAAGGGGACAAGGTGGTCATACAATCGCACAGGGACACACGTCAGTGCGGCGCAAACACCAGACCTCAGGACATTTAGTCTGCAGCAGCGGAGGGCAGGGAGCCGTCACAATTCCCGGGTCATCTTACACCAGCAGCCACCAGGTTGGCAGCCCCCAGTGCCTTGTAAAACCTATTTTACCGCTTGGTTGAAGCCCGTGATCTTTTATGCCTCCATCCAGCAAAGTGCTTCAGCATGTACTTAACTCCAAGCACACAAATAGCCTTAATTACACCAAGGGAGCCCTTCAGACGCTTAAATTGAAGTCCGTGCCTAAGCGAGCATCTGAGTGAGGACTTTGGTGCAGGAAGAGGGAGCAAAGAGGATGGCAAGGAGCTGAGCCTGCAGCCCCACCAAGCCAGTGATGAGGACCAGGGTGGAGATGCTTGCACGGGGCAGGGGGCTCCGAAAGCAGGACTAGGGAAATGCAAGGGCTCAGCTGGCCAGAAAGGAGGATTCTGCTGCACCAGTAGAGAAGCATGCAAAGGTGGATTCAGCGTGACTGAAACTACCACACAGTAAAACACGTGCTCGTTTCAACACTTGCCAAATGGAAGAACATTTGATCATTTATTCAAAGTGACATTTAATTTTGTATTTTGCTAAACCATTTTGTACTTTTAAATAAAAGAGAATAAACTCCCAAACTCATCCCCCTTTCAGTAAAATACAAAGAAATATTGCATTTTTGCTGAATTTAATCAAGCATGGTGTTTTTTTCCTCCACTTCTTTGTATATGAATAAGATAAAAGATGGAAGGGAGAAAATCATATTTGGCTCCCTCAGTTCTAGGCTTGAGGAGAAAAGTGCGGTTCACACCGTGCTGAACCTGCCCCAGCCTGAGGGTATGGGATTTCTTGTGCAACTGCCACCGGCGCGTGCCGTCCTGGATGAGCGCACACCCTGCGGTTCCTGCTCTACGCAGATCTACGGGTCCCCAGAGACATACTACCACCAGCTACGCTGATGGAGACGCACGCAGGGCAGAAGCCCCTGCATTGAACAGTTTCAGTCTATACCTGCCCCTTGGGTCCCCGCCTTGTAACCACGGAGCAGGCTGCAGCCAAAGGCTCCTCTGCCCTTATGGCACAGCATCTCACCGAGATGCCGTCCTCATCCTTTCTCGAAGGCTCTTATGCAGCACAACCATCAATAAAGTCCTGGGCAAATGAATATTTACATCTCAGGTCCTCAGCTTAGCTACACCGGTACAAGTGGGAAGAAACTCCACTGCCGTCCTCCCCTTCTCTAAATCGGGACAAGGAGAAGGGCAAGAGCTGGCTTCACATGTTTAGAAAGGTATGAGAAAACTCAGGTCGTCTCTGGGTTTGGGGACAGGGCGTCCTGCAGCTAAAAATACAGAGACAAGCCAAAAAGTCAAGGCTAGCAAGAGGCATCGGTAGGGTGACTGAAGACAAAAACAGAGCCTGTTTATTTATGTAGCCAGTGGCTATCCAGCAAGAGAGACTGAAACCTCCGCACACATGCTGCCTGTGTGACGGACAGGCTCCTGCCAGCTGTAGGAGTCCAATTTCCCATGCAGGCATGGGGGTTCCCTCTCCCCTTCCCTCGTTGCAGGCTCACGCCTTTCTTTTAATTACTTTTAGCTGCTGCGTGAAGCTGGGTAACGTGCAGAAACAGAGGGGAAACGGCAAGGGATGGAAATCCCTGCTCTGGAAAAGGCTCTCCCCCTTGCCACCACAACAGGGAGCTCAGGATGCAAGCCTCATCAGGGGCCACGCTCAAACCTGTCCGGAGTGATCTGCCCAAGATGAAAATCTCTCCCAGAGGCTGCTGATAGCAGCTTGGGTTGGGTGGGAGATGTCCTACGCCTGGTGCAGGATTGGGCTGCTCTGTGCTGCCCAAAGCACTCCATTGCACCTTCCGCAGGGGTCCTGCCCCGTACCAGACCCGGGCACCTGCTGCAGATGGGGTTTGGTTCTTCAGCAGCCCAAAGGGCCTGAGCTTCAGGGAAAAGGTCCACTGCCAAAAGCAGCGGCCAAGGTGACATGGCTGGCAGGCCACATCCCGGGTAGCTCAACCGGCCTGCGGATGGCCACGGTTCATAAAACGCCGGCATCAGCCGCATAAGAATGAAGTGTCCCCCAAACTCTGTGCAAGGGGAGCAGTCAGGCCATTTGGGTATTAGCCTTGGCCTGGGCAAGTGCTTTCCCTGCCACGAGAATTTTGTCTTCACCAGAAGTCCTTCGCTACAAAAAGGCAGAAAGATGCAAATACACCTGAAGGAGTGTTTCGGACAGCATCTCTCACTGACCCATTTCTCTGCAGCAGCTGCTGCGTGCGTAACAGTGTCCACCAGCGCGTATCAGGGCTGACCTTACTTGAAGTTTAACTGGGATGGAAGTTGTGGTCTGTAAAGCTTTCTTCTTCTGTTCTTCTCAAAGATCTCCAAGCTTGAGAAAAATGTTGCAAAAGGCCATGATAAGATTGGGGTTTTCTCAGCCTGATTTTGCTCCCCTCTTGCTCTTGGAGGAGTCTGGGTAATCACAAGGAAAGCCCAAGAACAGAAGTGTGGATGAGACCCAGGGGAGAGCTGCTTGGCAGAGTCCTTTTCTCCAGTAACACCTGTAAAGGGTCATTTACCAAGGCTAAATAGTGCCATGCCAGAGCCCAGCGGGTGTCGGGGACCAGCGGCCAGGGGGCTGCAGGGAAGATGAGGCATCCTGGCCACTGTCAGCATCATTTCCAACAGCAAATCTTGAGCTAAGGGGACTCAAGAAGCTTTCAGAAGTCTGGCCACGAGCAGCAAAAGGTCCTGCTGAATTAGCTGTGTGGAGCAATGCATCAACAGCCAGGGGATGGACAGGCTATGACCTATTACCCATGACAGACACTTATGATTTAACAATGGCCAGGCATAAGTGAGGCAAAGGGCAGGCGACCTTCTGCTGGTGACCGAAACCTCAGACCCATTTCTGTAATGAGACATGTTACAGAGCTTGTGAGACAAGCTTTGAGGCCAGCAGGAGAGAAACCAGCAAAAGCATCTTTACAGCCTGAGAAGACATCAGGTCAACCCCTTCTCTTGGGCCACCTCTGTGGGAAATCCAGGCACAGCCAACGCTTTGTACCTTCGCAGTGGTGTCCTCTGTAGAATGCCGTGGGTGATACAGCATGTGGGGAGGCAGGTCCTGCTGGGGCGATGCTCAGCTGGGATACAAGGTGTGCAAGAGTGGGGGTCCAAGAGAGCTCAGTCCCAAGAGGTCACAGCTCATGTTGGTGCCATCGTGCCAGCTCCCCGGGCTGGGCTCCCTCCCTGCCTGGAGCAAGAGGCACGGCGCGACATGATCCCAGCACCTGTGTGCTCAGGCATCAGCCCTTCTAGCAATGAGAGCATCTTCTCTGCCCCCAAAATTATGGTTGGATCCTCCATTTCTAGCAAACCCAACTTGTACCCACCTGTGTATCACCTCCCACCCAAGTCCTGATGGGCTCATTAATCCAGAGACTCCTCCTGTCCCCCCTGAGCTACACACTGTCATCGGCACCCATCCACATCCCACCTGCTCAGACTGGGAAGTCAAACACCCCCCCACTAGTTCAACTCAGGGGAGGGCTGGCAGGATGCAACAATCCGTATCAGAATTTAAGTTGGGTTCCAGCGCTAACACTCGCCAAAGTGCCACGAGTGCTTCTGTGACAAATACTTGACATCTCATCCAAAAGATACTACTGACTGCCATGCCTTGGAGAGCTTCCTTGGGAAATGCAGAAATGCAGGGCTGAGGGGCACCGAGCTCGGGGCTGGGCAGCCTCCAGCCCATGGGGCTTTGCAACACCACCAGAGCAAGTGGTCCAGAGGTCCAGGAGATAACTGCAGGTAGATCAGAAACCAACCCCAACGAACACACGTATCCAAGTATTTAAGTAAAGAAACAAGACGGGAGGCTTGCTTTTTTGGTTGCAAGTTAAAATGATTGCAGCCGTCAGAGTTCAACTCCTCTCAGCCGGCATAAATGAGCAAAACGCTGACACGGAGACGCAGACATTAAAAACACCGCAGGAGCACCAAGAGGAGCCTCTGAAACCGGCTATATGCCAGGCTAAGCTTTCCATACAGGGCCCTTCAATTCAATTTGCCTTACTTCATTAACCTCAATGGATTTACACCCGAGACCAGCACTGAAAAAAATCAATTATCTATCTGTTTAACCTCACTGCCCTGATATTATTCCCTCTATCCCATATTTGGCTCCCCTCTGATATTTGAATTCTTGCAGACCCACCAGAAATTTGGGCGCAGTCTCCATGCTGTAGGACAAACTTCCTCCTGCATTCATCAAGGCAAGGAAAGGATAAAGTTGCTTTTGCAAGAGTGATTTCAGCATTAAAATGCTGCAAAAATATAAATAGAAAACTCCAGACCTATAAGTGCAGCCCTTCCCTCTGCTACTCGCACTCGATTGCATGGACGAAGGTCCATGTCTTGCTGTAAGAAACCATGTCCTTCTGATAGGAATGCTGCTGGAGCTCTTGTGAAGTCGGGCACTGCGTTAGAGCTGAAAGGAAGAATCAATAGACCAGCACATCAGTTAGCAGTGGCCTGACAAGCTGCCTGGCACCCGGACAGCAGGGCTACTCTTCATTTTCTGCCCGCTGCAGTGGTTACACACTTTTATCTCGCTGCTGATGGCAGATGCACCTCTCTGGAAAAGCAGATCTGAGAAGTTTTACAAACCAGGCCTTCAGCAGACAGGTGCCATCCGTTCCAGGCACCGGTGCGGCACACTGGAAGCCACAGAAGGAAAGATCTCCCATGGGGGATAAATAATTTTTTGTGCTACTTTGGTCTCCAAGAGCAGACCAGATCATCAAGTAGAGCTGACGTGAAAATGAAGCAAAGGCGCCTCTGCTGCTCTACCACCGCTGAGCTTCAGACACAAAATCCACTAAATCCCAGTTCAGTGACCAACTGGATGCTTGGTCATGGTGTAGAGACCATAGTTGTAACATGGGTCACAACAGCCCCATGCAGCACTACAGGCTTGGGGAAAAGTGGCTGGAAAGCTGCCCGGTGGAAAAGGACCTGGGGGTGTTGGTGGACAGCCGGCTGAGTATGAGCCAGCAGTGTGCCCAGGTGGCCAAGAAGGCCAACAGCATCCTGGCCTGCATCAGCAATAGTGTGGCCAGCAGGACTAGGGCAGTGATCATCCCCCCGTACTCAGCACTGGTGAGGCCCCACCTCGAATCCTGTGTTCAGTTTTGGGCCCCTCACTCCAAGAAAGACACTGAGGGGCTGGAGCGCGTCCAGAGAAGGGCAACGAAGCTGGTGAGGGGTCTGGAGCACAAGTCCTATGAGGAGCGGCTGAGGGACCNCCTCCCCTGGCACAACTTGAACCCATGATCTTAAAGGACTCTTCCAACCTAGATGGTTCTATGATTCTCTTCTATGATAGTCCCTCAAAGCTTTGGCCAGTTGGGGAGGTCTTTTCTCACCCCCATCTTACGGAGACCTCTCTTGAGAACCTGCTTACAAAAGAGCCAGCATTTCAAACGCAGCCGCATGAGGCTCAGCTTGGCTGCGTGGACCTGTCAGGGATGCCCACATAAGCCAGTGCTTGCACAACTCCAGCCAGAGAGGCAGATATTAATTCTGTACTGAATTGGGTGGTTTGTTGTACACAGGCAATTTCTTTTTTTAATGAAATGGGCGTATCATTATGATTAGGCATAGTCGTTACATTCAGCCTTTAATTAGATTTGTGTAATTAGAAATTCACAGGAGTTATTTCACACGGTGGAAAAAATGTTGCTTGGATGGGGTTATACAAGACGGCGACAGATTTCTCTGTAGCTCCCAGAGCTGACTGATAATCTGAAACAAATGACATCTTCCATTTTGAGACCTTCATAAGGTGTGCATGATGCCTAATTTCTGGCAGATTTTGCATGGCTAAGAGCTAGAAATCAGGCAAGAGCAAGTGGAAAATAATCATGACTAGTTCCTACTGGTATTTTGTTCTCCTGCTAAGATATTCACCTGCCCAACTGGGGTAACCAGGAGGCTGATGCTGGTGCTGCACCAGAGGCACCAGACCTGACCACCCAGCCGGGCTCACTGGAATGGCTGGGGCCAGGAGGAGGGCATGTCCCCAAGGTACCACTGCGGCTTGGACACCGGAATGGGACATTCATATAGCAAATGCAGAGAAAGCCATTTGGAGAAAGCCATTTGGAGAAAGCCTAATGGGTCAGAAGGCTTTTGCCAAATACCAGGCAGGCAGATGGGGGTGCAGACCCACGTGACTCAGATCCAGCTCCATTGCTGCACCAGCTGGGAAGCATCAATGGGAAGTATCAAGCAAGCTGGTTGCCCATTTTTGGCTTGTTTATCCTAGCAAACAAAGGCTGAGAGGTGATACAGCTGTTTTCCACAGGGGCGAGCATCAGGCCAGATGGAAAATCATTTGAGCTAAAGGAGAGACTGCCACACAGCGAAATGGCCACAGGCTGGCTGGGAACAGGCTGGAGCAATAAAGCTCTCGGCTACCAGCACAGAGGGGCTGCGCTGGCTCCCCATCTCTTCTCCCAGGACAAAGCTGCTTGTAAGAAAATAAAAATGCCGGTTGTTTATGTTTGGGGTTATTCACGAGCAGTTATGAGACAGAAAAACCAGACTGGCCAAGTTGGGTGTTCCCTTGCTGTCCTTCAGGCCACAGCCCAGCGTGCACCAGTGCCAGGGGCTGACCCGGCCGTGCTGGCTGTGGTTAGGTGCTTTAGTCTAGATCCTCCTGACTGTCATGATGAACATCCCGCTGGAAGAAAAACCTTTTGGAGTTTAAGTGTCAGCACACTTGTCCCGACCATGGGATGCAACAGGCATGAGGCTGCCATATAAGAAGAAATGCTTTCATTTTTCTTTAGGTATGACCTAAGAGCAACGTTCAGGTGTCCTGGAATGGATCAAGCATAAAACAAGCAACCACTGGCATTGCTACTGATACACAAGAAAGTATGCCAGCCAGCCAGAGGTTTCAAATAGATGGAAAAAATATGGTGTTTGGGGGAAGAGAGGGAAGGTTTTTCAGTTTTTACTGTCTTATGGCATTAGTAATCAGAAAAGAAAAAAAAATAATTCTCCAAAGTCATCTGCACAGAAGTGCTTTCCATCCTTCCATCAAATCCTATCACCAAGATGGAAGAAAGAGGACATTTTTACCAACCAAGGTGGTATTTGCTTAGGGTCCAGTTACAGAGTGAACAGCTATATTTATGTATATAAATATATCTTGCAGCCTATGTGTATGTGTGCACACGAGAGAGTTCCCTCATGGAGTCCTGTCAGAAACATCTCATTACACTTCATCTCAGCACCGCCCTTTTGGAAACAACCACTTCTTTAGAGCACTATCCTCCTCTCTCCCTCTCATGGATCCCCAGGCCACAGGCTTTGTAGGACGTGAGTTTACTAATTCCAAGATGCTTCCGCTGCCCCCCAGAGAAACTGTTAACATAAAACCATTATATTATAAAAACTTTATCTGATCGTTCTTCTTTGGACATACCTGAATATAGAGCTTTTTCCTAAATCCACTCTTTCTTGAAGGAATATTTTCAAATTTGAAAAAGACTTCACCTGGCCTTGTACCGACAGCAATGCTGCATAACTCAAATGTATTTTGCCTCCACGTCTTCTCATACCCAGACGTGGACTGAGTGTCCCTGCAGGAGAAAAGCCAGGTAAAGCTGCAAGTCACCCTCTGAACGACTGCCAAGAGCCTCAATCTCCTGCCACCAAAGAAACGGTGTTTCACTGTAGATATCCACTGTGCTTGGCCAAAACCATGGAGGGAAGTCCGAGGTGTTATCACCTGCGGCTTTGCTCGTCCCCTGTCAATCTGTTTGAGGAGCAAACACAGGGACTCTTTGGCAGACATAGCCTTTGCACTCCCACCCACCGGCTAAAAATGCCCTATTGACTCTCAAACGGGCTTAGCTGGGTCGCCACTGGTGCACTGCACAAGCTAAAGGAGCAAAGGATGGAGTAGCAGGGAATGCATCAGCTGGAAGACACAGGAAAGCATAAATTCAACATTTTTTACCCCTATTTTAATATGCATCATGTAACAGTGCCATAATGAGCAACACCAGCCTCATACACCTCCACACCTGTTTGGAAAGGACCTGACCCCGTTTTTACTGATGACTCCAAGGTGTTCACCGAGGCTCTGGCTGCCTCAAGTCTCACAACTCCCTGACCCCTGAAACAAGTGACATCTCCAAGGCAGGTGCTCACCCCCTGCTACCAAAACAGCCACAGCTCTTCTGCCCACCTGAGTGTCAACTGCTCCCTCCCAGGCAGGTGAAGGTCTACCCCGATTCTGAGTAAACATGAGGGGCAGCAACTGGGACATACCAGTGGTATGCCACTGGTGGTAGCCCTGCCCACGCAAACCTGGCACCTCTGTCAGGCACTTGGGTACCACCTCTCCCATTCACGCTGGCAGTCCAGTGCCACTTCACAAGTCCATTTCTCAGAGCCAGCGCATGGTCCTCCTAGACATTTCCACATGCTCTGTAACCCGGATGCTTTTAGCACTCCAGCCAGGTGGGGACACCAAAACCCAAAGTCATTTTAATTCACCCCAAGGTAGAAAAGCATCTTGTGGCACAGCCAGGAGCAGAATCTGGACTCGCCCCACAGCATCGCAGCTTAGAAAAGCTCCCTGAGCTCTTTCTTTTGCAATAGCTGTTGTCACGTCACTGCACTGGGCACCTGTAATGGGCTGAGTGCTCTCTGCACCCGAGAGGAAAACACCAAAAGCACGAAGCATTCAGGAAAACAACAGGAAAATGCTCTCCTGTGAGACCTCAGCCTGAGGTTTTCCCATTAGACTATTTTTACAGCTGGGGAAATGAAGCAGAGACAAGAAATGGCCCCCAGCCATGGAGTTAGCTGCTGGCAAGAGAACAGCCAGCTTTACTATCAGATTTACACATGGCTGCCTTACTACTCTGAGCAATATTTGCACCTTGAGTAACTTCTCCCACTTAAGCAGAGACAGTGCAGCACAGCCAACGCAGCCAGGCTTTGCTTAGCGATGAGGTGGCCAGCCGGAGGGGACGGCCCACACCTTCTCTTGGTTGGTCCACGGATGGCCAAACAGCCCAGAGCTTGAGAAGATAACATCTACGCTCTGGCTCAGCTCCTGCTGTGCTGAGTTATGGCAGGGTTTGAAAAAAGCTGGAAGAAATAGAAAAAGGCAGCTCTAACCCATAGAGATGATAAAGCTCCTAAAATCATAGCCTTCCCCTTAGAGTTGTTCCATTAAATTGTCTCTCAAGCAGCAGCGCTGGCGGGTGGGAAAAGGGGGAACCAATTATATGAACAACTCACGATACATCGATAAGAGCATTTGATTAAGGAGCACTTTAAAGAAAGTCCTCAACAAACATTTGAAGGACCTCTAATACATGTTTGCAGTCATGTCTGGAGCTAATTTAAACAAAGTGTTTATTTGCACAACCAGGTGAGAGTCAAATTATGAAGCAAAAATCTTGTTTTCTTCCCCTTCCACCACCTTCCCTTAGGTACACGGTCCCTGCTACTCAAATTTCTCCCAGTCCTGTTTGTGGGAATCAAACTTTTCCTCCCCACCTGCAAGCTTTCAGGCTAGAAGTGCTCATTTGCTCATTGCAATCACAGCCCCGAGTGACTCTTTGAAACCCTCTAACTTCTCAGGCCAATCACAAATAAGCAGGACAGCTTGAATTTCAAACATTTTTTGAAGCTGAACAACTCTGAGAGCACTTCATCAAAACCACTTGATGAACAAGCTTGGGAGAAACCTCACGTCTGGAGCAGTGGCTGGCGCAGCAGAGGAAGCTGCATCCACCAGGAGCTACAGCTTCTGAGCACATGGGGTAGCTGCTCCTCCTGAAAAGGATGGTGGGAGCACAGAAAACTATTGCTCCTTCAGCTTTAGGGCAGTTCCAAGGATCTTGGGTAGCCATCAATGAGATAAGCTGTTCCAAGTCTGTCTTCTTCCAAATAATACCACCTACATATTGTTCAGGATGTTTCACAAAGCAAATCCCCCACCAGGCAATGAGAAACTCCGGTTTCTGCACCCCTGTTGGGTGCCCAGCCAGCTCCTCCCAGGTACTGGCTGCTGGGAGAGGACCCCACCTCCTCAGGGACTGCCGACCTCTAGAGCTAAGAGGGTGAGTGGCAGCAGCTTGAGTTGAAGATGTGAGTGGGAGTGTGTATCCTCCGATGGTGGCAGCACCTGCATCATTGTGCTGAACCCCAGAGGACAGGGCACCCAATGCAGAATCATAGAATTGTCTAGGTTGGAAGGGACCTTTAAGAGCAGCGAGTCCAACCATCAGCCTAACACTGCCAAAACCACCACTAAACCATGTCCCTCAGCACCACGTCTACCCAGCTTTTANTTGGCCACCTGGGCACACTGCTGGCTCATATTCAGCCTGCTGTCCACCAACACCCCCAGGTCCCTTTCCACCGGGCAGCTTTCCATCCACTCTTCCCCAAGCCTGTAGCGCTGCATGGGGCTGTTGTGACCCACGTGCAGGACCCGGCACTTGGCCTTGTTGAACCTCACACCATTGGCCTCGGCCCATGGGTCCAGCCTGTCCAGATCCCTCTGTAGGGCCATCCTACCCTGAAGCAGGTCAACACTCCCACACAACTTGGTGTCATCTGTGAACTTACTGAGGGTGCACTCGATATAAAATAATGTATAGTAAATGAAGTACAGGTGTAAACTGTTACTTGTGACAGAAGTTCATTTTCACTTTACTTAAAAGCAGAAATATTTCAGCTGTAGTCCAGACCTACTCATCAAAACAGTCTCTACAAAACATGAGTGAGGTGACTGGTTCTGAAAGGAGGAAAACGGAAATTAATTTGGGGGGAAAAAAAAAACTATCAAAAAACCCCCCAAATCACTGCTGAGTAACAGGTCCCAGCAGAAATCTGATCTGCACACCCGAGACAGACCTTGAACTTACATATCTACTACACCTAGGAATGAACATTGAATATTCAAATACTCAAACTTTCAAAAGTCTACATCTCCCTGGAGTTCAGCTTATGTTCTGCTTTTCCTCTAGTATAAAGTATGGTATTTATCTGACCAGGACTGACACAGTCACTTTCACAAATTGCTTGGATTCACCATGATGTCCTAATAATAGAAGCAAACTTAAAAAAAGACTTCATCACAAGCTGAAATGTGAAACAAGTTGAATTTTCAAAACAGACTTTCGAGCGGAACATTTTTTCTGTTCAACTTGTTTTCTGGCGCATCTGTATTTTTCCAAACATTTCAAATTTGATGAAAAAAGTTACTTCATGAAGGAGATATCCTCATTCAGGATTTCTTTTTGACTGATTGCGTGAAACGATCTTACAATGATAAGTAAGTATTGATTTACCTGAAGTTAATAAGTGGGTGGCGATTAGAAGAAGACAGCTTTTTATACACTCTGGGAGAAATGCACAATCCCAACAACACATCCCACGTGGCACGTAATGACAGTGCCACTGGGCCACCAGAATAGGTCTCTCCCTGTCTGCACCCCTGCCAAAAATCCTTGCCTGGTAAGGTAATCTTTTATTTGCTGTTTCAGTGTACTTAGGAATTCCTCATTTTCTTTGGGTTTTTGATTTCTTTTTCTTTTTTTTGCTAACTGTGCTGGAAACACACTGTCACGGGTG
Source organism: Burhinus bistriatus (assembly GCA_013397275.1). NCBI lineage: Eukaryota > Metazoa > Chordata > Aves > Charadriiformes > Burhinidae > Burhinus > Burhinus bistriatus. The sequence continues at coordinate 233,676 of VYXH01006120.1, read as the reverse complement.
ATTCCCATGGCTGCCAGGGGAACGCTCACTACTCTAAGGTGATGCAAAACAGCTTCATGCTTCTCAAATTTGTCTTTTTCCAGTCACAGGGTCTAGCTTGCATGAAAGCCTCATCCCTTGCACTTAGTCAAAGGCAGCCTGTGCCGGCCCCCCTCCATCCCACGGCACAAACAGGGCGTGCTGGAAACAGCTCCAGAACGGTGGAGCTGCTGAACATCATCCAAACAGGATGAGCAAGTTAAGCATTGCTTTCTGAAGTTACGCACAGAAACACTGCGAGCGTGGTGGGTGAAGAGCCTCACAGCTCTTGGACACGCATTGCCCAACAATGGGGATGTTTAGGGGGGGTTACTACACCCTAAAGGGTGAGAAAGGAAGGAGAGAAGAGCTCAGCGGGAAGTTTTCAGAGAGATCCTTGGAAAAGGACCATTGGGACAGTGACAGAGAAGCCTGATGAGGAGAAACATATGGATCAAGCACAAGGCAGCTAGTATGATGCGAAAAACCAGTCCGTCCAAGCTGGGAAGACTGACCTACAACCTCATTTCCAGTTCTCCCCCATGTCCAGACACATCTCCTTCAGCTTCTGCGACACCCCAAGGACTGGACTAGAGACCTTGAAAGGTCCCTTCCTACCCAAAGCACTCCATCATCCAAGGTTAGGAGAACTGTATTGGGATAGCAGGACCTTCCTCTTGGCCATGAGAGGCCTGGATGTGCAGTCCTTAGGCTGCAGAACAACAGGCAAACAAGAAAGGAATTTTTAACCGTTTGTAGATAAATGTGAATGGCTTTTTTGAAGGGCTCTAAAACGTCCCCTGCCGCCTGGATATCCTTCTGATGAAAGCAAACGGGGAATGATAGACCTAGAAGGAGACATCAGCCCCTCTTTCAGCATACCACGTGTGTTATCTGTAATACAAGCCCTGCTGTAAGAATTACTGCGACCTTCTCACCCTGGGTTCTCCACGGTGCACTGCCCGTCAAGCAACCCAAAGCCTTCACAAAATCCAAAACACAAGCTGTTTACAAAGCCCATTCACTACGCGGCAGATCGCGCGGATGGTTAACATTCAGGGACCTGGCACCAATCCTCCGTCGCACAGTGGCAGCAAAAGCGACTTTGTTCGTGGCTCCAAATCCAGCTCTGCACTGGGGTGGTCCCACAGGTGAAACGCTCTCCTCTGCGAGGGGACCAGACTGTTCAGCTGGGGTCAGCAAAGCCCTTGAGGCAACTAAAGCTGTCCCCTGCTTGCTCAGCAGCTCTTCGCTGGGCTCTCCCGGCTCACGTTACCAACATACACAGTTTCTCCTTGCCAAGACAGATGGAGGCAGCTGTGGGCACAGAGGGGACATCCTGAAACTCACACCCAAATGTTTTGGAGAAGGTCCTGCTTAGGCAGCACCCCAACAGGAGCTTCTCCCATGCAAAGTATCCTCCACCACTTTGAAACATCTAACTCGGGTCCTGAGCTCTTTCCTTTGCCAAAGCAGCTCCTGACACCAACCCAGCTAACTGAACAGCCTCACCACTTCCCTTCTTGCTCTGCCAACACCCCAGTTTCCCCAAACCCCCTACTTTGGGCACCCCTGCTTTGCAGACACCTCCTCAGCACATAGCAAGACATCACCATTCACTGCAGTACTTCACACAGGGCTGTGCAACCCCAGGCACCGACGAGAGCTTGGATCCTGGAAATACTATCTCAGAGTGGGAAGGGAGAGGCACTCCCGCTGTCATCTCCGCAATGACAGTCTTGCTGTGCCCTCGCAAGACGGTGAAGGTGCTAAGGATTAATGGGAGCATGGGGAGGTGCTAAGGATTAATGGGAACATGTCACCACCTGCTGGGTTCTACTTCTGCACCCAGCAGATGTGGAAGACCTGCTCCATAAGGATCCTGACATGATTCCCTCCCAAGGAGACTGACTGTCCACCACTGTTTTGTTTTCAGGAAATGAAAAGGATGCTAAGCATGTGTCTACGTGGTCAAGTGGAAGAGCTGCCGCAAGGTGGGATGGTGTAACATTGTGGTAATTAGCTTACAGGAGAAAGTACAGGCTGCGCCCACGGCTGGCTACCGTAACGGTTACTGCCAGCCAAAATCCACTCTGGGATTACCCCTGCCAACTATGGCAACAAAGCTCTGCCTTTCGTGGACTACAGTCACATCCATTTTCCGGGGCAGTCCTGACCCAAGAGAGACAACGTGCCGATATCTGCTTCCAAGGATGGTGCTCATCTTCAAACAGCAGCAGTAAGTGCCTTCACCTCCCCCGGACTCCACTGGGATTTGCAGCATCCTCTAAACAGGGCTCAGCACACACCGACCGACTCCACAAGTCCCCAGGCCACCGGCTTGTGCCAAGATGCCAGGGGAGGAGATACAAGGGCCCAGCACCTCACAGGTCCCCGTGGCTTCACAACAGCCGTGCTGGCGAGAGCTCACAGCGAGAACTTTAAGGTGAAGGATCAGCCAGTGCACTCAAAGGTGGCACAGCCTAATCCAGCGAGCAGACACAAGGCACGTCAGAGCAAAACTCCCGCTCTGCATCGCAGAGGGGGGTGCAGAGTCAGCCCAAGGGTCCCTGCTCAATACAGCTATTCTTTGCCTTAAGAGCGGGCTAGGACTTGGTGGGTGCTCTTTTTGCATATGCAGCTCACCCAGCCCATAAATCCTGCAGCGCCACATATGCGCTCTGATGTGGACACCCAGCATTTAGAGGATGAGGAAGGCAATGCATCCGGCTGAACTTTCCCATCCCAAACTGCTGGCGCTGGTGGCAGTTTCCTGCAGCAAATGATCCCATTATGCTTGGAAGGGGTCTTAAAGACTCCTCTCCTGCAAACAAAGCAGACAAACTAACCACTGGGGCAAAAGAGCTGAATCGGGGGCAGTGATTTACTTCTTGTCTTCCCAGCTTTTGTTTGCACTGGAGCCACGGGAACCAGAAGCCCCAGTCCGTTGGGCCACAGAACGGGGAAGTCACCAGCAGGAGAACCCAGCTCTTCAAGCATCGCTGTCTCCCCGTCACCCACAGCGGCTTCCCCAAACCTCAGTGGGGCTGCAGCTGCCTGCCGAGACAGACGAAGGATCTCCACTTGCCCAGACCGCTGCCGGGAGAGAAGCAGGGGATGTGGAGGGACGTGCTGGCCTCACACTAACACGCTGTCTGTCCCAAGGGCTCATTAGCAGAGCTCGGTGCCCTGCAAACTGTACTAGCTTGCGTCCAGCTTGGAGCGTGGCTGTACCTAGAAAAACACAGCTGATCCCACCCCGGTCCTGCTCGGGATGCCTCCAAAAGGATGAATGCCTCCCTGCTGCCCTGCCCGCAGGCCAGGGAGGCAGCGGCTGGGCTCCAGGGCAGGCAGGCACTGGCAGCACAGGCAGCGTGCGGTTCCTAAGCAGCCTCTGGCAAAGCAGCATCCCCAAACCACCCATGGCCCAGACCCGACCCCCAGCACACGCTGGTCCTGGCGATTTTACCAGAGTCCTCAGCCACCTGGTTTAAACAAGCATTTCCCCGATTTCAAAGAGCATCATCCCTGGTTTGATTTAGCCCAATTTGTCCTAATTTGATTTCCCATTCCCATTGGCTTAAGAGAAGAGGGAAACAGAGTGGAAGAGTATTTCCGACTCACGCAGCTAAGCAGATCCATGCCGTTTAGAAAATGTAAAGGTCTCGTTGAGGCAGGAACGTCAGCTTGGGATTCCTACTTCTGTGTGCAGGGGAGGACACTTCTCAGTCTTTTCTCCAATGCCCCTGTGCTTTCAAGAGGACCACAGCCCTGTTTTAACCAGGAGCTAATACGCCTGCTCCCAGCCAGGACATCACTATTCAGCAAAGGGCAGGTTCTTGCTATGTTTGCCTTTCTGCCTGTTTTCCCAGAATCCAATTTAAAACAGGCTTTATTGGTACTAAAGCTAGATCGTATGAAACATACTGCATAATACATTAGAGGAGAGAGAGAGCCACCTATCTTTATGTGATAAATATCTATATATAGGGCTCAGCACCTATCTTTATTGCTGGCATTACACATAGCTTATCCTTCTGCATTCCCTCCTACTGTTAGGCTTGGCTTTTCAAAAACAGCTAGGGAAGGCAGGTGATCAAATACCCTTGGAATTCATTAAGATGCAAGTCAGTAAGACACTTGGGCTCCACTGAAAGTCCTGCCATTAAACATGGCATATTAAATACAATCTTACCTTCCTATTATGCCTCTCGTTTCAAGGGAGCCCAAAACACTTCACAAGCATGACGTGTGCCGCCCTATCTTCACCTGCGCAGGTACATCCCGGCTGAGAAAGTGGCTGTTATTCAACATCCCTCCCAGCAGCCCAGCGCCGACCTTCCCCAGCGTCACAGAAGAGGTGCCACCATGGCAGCATCCCCGGCACCCACCTGGTGTCCTACTCTCTCTGCTGCCCCACCTCTTGAAAAAAAAGCATCATCTTTCAATGAGAAGAAGTTTCCATGAGACATTATGCTCAGCCCAGTTTGTCAACCCATCTGTTCACTGGGCACAAAGACTCTTCTACATAGAGCCACCACTGCAGTTCAAGGCTGGCTTCCTTCCTGGGGTGTATGGGCAGGAGGAATAACAATTACGGATACAAAGCTATTTCCTACTCTAACAAAACCCAAACAAAATAAAATCCAAAACCTATGGTGTTTCTAGTGCACGTGGGTATAAGTTTCACTTAGTTTAAAGATAAAGCACTGGGACAACAGAAATATTTAAAATTACTAGAGCTGCTTCCCCCTTTTTTGGTTTAAATGCCATGTTACTGGCCACATTCAAGCCATAGGATATAAGACATGGTAGTTCTTCAGCATCAGTATCCATCCTCTCATGTGGACCTGCAAGATTTTTATCTTTCTCTCTCATACCACAAAACAACTTTTAATCTTTATAAACCACAGTGCCAGCTCAAAATTAGACAACAATCAAAATGCATTAGGCATTCCTCTGTGCTGGGCTGCTCCGTAGATTAGAAAGCATCAGACAGATCAGACGATGAATTGATTGGCACTGGTGTGCGTGGACAAGCACCCGAAGGCCAGTCACGGAGCGCAGCGCTCACAGAAGCAGGAAAGATCAAAGGCTTGACGTGTTTTCTCTGGCTGCCGCACGGCGTCTCCACAGCGACCCAGGGAGGACCCCAGCGACCGTACCTGTCGCCTTACCTCTTTGCAATAGGGAGGATGTTGCTAAATTTGCCCTGGACCCTCAAGATCATCCAATATTAAGCTTTCTTTTCACCCAAACTCTTGACTGTAACATCTCCTTAAAAAATGCAGCAGAGCAGAGTGCTTCGTGGGGATTTTCGTGCGAGCCTATTTCAAACCTTCCTGTGATCTTCTGCCTGTGTCATCAGTGATGCAGAAATGCTGCAGAGATGCCAGACATATCTGTATCATAGTCACTCCAGTCTATCAGCTCGGCAGTCTCCAATGTGGGTTTTTCCACCATGTCAGAAGTAAAGTAGTGCAGACGTGCCATTCCCTTGCGTCAGGAGCCTGCAAGTCCCCTGCGACACCAGAAGGCGGCTTCTATGGGGCTCAGACCGATCATTGCCAGATAAGAGGGCAATGGCTTGCTGGACCACACGTGAATTCATGACCACATTTTAAATCAGATATCCCTGCCGCTGGCAAAGCCACCTCCCCAGCTACAAAATTAGAAATTCTCATAATAAAGCAAGAAGAGAGCACTCAAGAAACAGATTTTGGGTGGGGGGCAGAAAAGCCTGGCAGGGAGAGGTAAGAGAAGGACGTGCAGAGAGGGCAGCGGGCAGCAGAGCCAACGCAAGCGCTCACTTGCTGCAGCCATCTCAGCTCCTCGCCCTGCCGCATCCCAGAGGGCTGCTCCTTTTATAAGCAACCCCCTAAAGCACCCACTTTACAGGGTCACCATCAATGGTGATGAGAGGTTTCGTCCGAGTGATCCAGACAGGTCCAAGAGGACGGATCTGCATGGAGAGGGGAAGCGATTGAGACTTTCCCTTCCTCTTATCAGAGCACAGGCGGCAGCTGAGATCCCAGCTCCCTGCTTGTTTAGGGGCTGGGATTTAGGTTTAGGGGCTGAATCCTGCCTCGGGCTGGGTGTGAGCAATCACAAATCCAGGCTGGGCAGAGAATGGATGGAGAGCAGCCCTGAGGAGAGGGACGTGGGGGTGTTGGTAGATGAGAAGCTCAACGTGAGCCGGCAATGTGCACTGGCAGCCTGGAGAGCCCCCCGCATCCTGGGCTGCATCCGCAGCAGCGTGGCCAGCAGGGCGAGGGAGGGGATTCTGCCCCTCTGCTCCGCTCTGGGGAGACCCCACCTGCAGTGCTGCCTCCAGCGCTGGGGACCCCAACAGAAGAAGGACATGGACCTGTTGGAGCAGGTCCAGAGGAGGCCACAAAGATGATCAGAGGGTTAGAGCACCTCTGCTGAGAGGACAGGCTGAGAGAGTTGGGGTTGTTCAGCCTGGGGAAGAGAAGGCTCTGGGGAGACCTTATAGTGGCCTTCGGGTATCTGAAAGGGGTCTAGAAGAAACCTGGAGAGGGACTTTTTACAAGGGCATGTAGTGATAGGATGAGGGGTAACGGATTCAAGCTGGAAGAATAGAGATTTAGAAGAGATATTAGGAAGAAATATTAGGAAGAAATTCACTCTGAGGGTGGTGAGACCCTGGCCCAGGTTGCCCAGAGAAGCTGTGGCTGCCCCATCCCTGGAGGTGTTCAAGGCCAGGTTGGACGGGGCTTTGAGCAACCAGGTGTAGTGGGAGGTGTCCCTGCCCATGGCAGGGGGTTGGAACTAGATAATCTTGAAGGTCCCTTCCAACCTAAAACATTCTATGATTCCATGATCTCTCCTTAAGCACACCGCCCTCTAATTTTACCAAATGGTGAAGGTATCAAATTCAAACCTCATCTCTAGCAGTACAGTATCTTGCTTTGATCCAACACAGACAGGCACCCCCCAAATGCACCCAGAGCAGGAACCAAAGCTGGTGAACATAACAGCAAAGGGCAGATTCCTACCAACTCTCTGGACCATGCAGCAGTTTGCACGCCAGTGGCCACGGGAGGGAAGGGTTTGGAGCCACGGGGCTTGCAGGGCTCAAGGGTGGCACTGGCAAGACAGTCGGTGTGCGTGAAGCTCAGCTGAGATCCAGCTGCAGTATTCACGGCAGACTGTGCTGCCTCAAAGTGAGGGACAGCACCTGAGCACCGGAATTTCCACCACAGGTCTGGGGACTCCCACTTACAGGCATAGGTCCTCGCAAATGTAAATCCCTCTGCAGAGTCAGAACCGCTCCTCTGCACAACGACGGTTTCTTTTTGCAGCATCTTTCTAGGCTGAAAAATCTGGAATAGCTCAAGACAGTATTCGGGGCTTATCCCATTCCCAAATTAGGAACGGGTCCAGTGCGAGTTAACATCTGAGTAGAGCGCTGAGATCCAAGCCTCAGAGCAAACAGCCTCCCCAAATTCCATGTAAAAGATAGCTACCAACATTTTGCCTTTCATGAAATAGCACGTTGGATGCAGTTACTTTACAGCCCCAGGCAGCTATATGCGTAAGGCCGTCACTCACTGTGGTCCCCAAGTCCTTGCCAAACGTCTGGCTGCTTTTCCACAATCAAATGCTGGGCCGTGCCCTGCTCCAGAGAGCGGCAAAGCACAGCCACAGCCCTCCCCTGGGTTTCGCAGAGCACAGCCAATTAATCAGGGTGTCGAATTAGTGAGGTTAGATCCAATTAGCTCAATTTGACCCAGATGCTTTAAGCAACACGTTTCTAATATAAGGGAGCTCGTTATCATACAAGTTCATCTTGGCATCGGGGGAAAAAATGATCTGTCTCAGAGCAGGTTTCTCAGGTGTGCCTCTGTGACCTTGGGGATGCGTTTTCATCCTTCGCGTGGGTGACAATGTGCACAGCCGCAAACAGCTGGGGAAGAAAGACCAGCTTTGTGTTTACAGCCCAGGACTCAGGAGACTCTCCGGCCAGGAACAGCCTCTGGGTCTCCACCACTTGTTGATGGAAAAAAACATACACTCAACACCTCCTTCTATCCCACCTACCGCAAACATAACTTGTTCAGGATACAGTCCTTTGCACACCAAGACCCCAAGCAGGGTTTTTGACAGTGCTACCATTAGAGCTACCATTGCTCAGATACCTCAGCACAGGACAACCAGCAATGTACCTGGATTTGACCAAAATTCCTTTCCACCTGCAGAAAGGAATGGTCCTNCTCCCCTCTTCCAGTTTGAAGCCATTACCCTTTGTCCTATCACTACATGCCCTTGTAAAAAGTCCCGCTCCAGATTTAGGAAAAATTTCTTCATGGAAAGGGTTATCAGGCATTGGAACAGGCTGCCCAGGGAAGTGGTGGAGCTGCCATCCTTGGAGGTATTTAAAAGCCGGGTGGACGTGGTGCTGAGGGACATGGTTTAGTGGTGGACTTGGCAGTGTTAGGCTGATGGTTGGACTCGATGATCTTAAAGGTCCGTTCCAACCTAGACAATTCTATGATTCTCACTGGAAGAGAGGAAGGAGGGAAAACCAGGGAAAGCTACTGCAAAAAGTGTACAAAACCACCAATAAAGCTGAAATATTTTTTCCATTATCACTGGGCAACTGCTCAGAAAAGGTAAAGACCACCTACAGCAAGAGCAGCTGACCTCACCCTACTCATTCAGATCCCAACAGCTCTAACATGAGTCACCAGGAACAATCAAAATGTTTTGCCATGTAAGGTACAGATGTTACCTGTAACTTCTCTTTAAAAGGAGAAAGCTCTTAAAAGATTAAGCATACCCCAGAAGTAAAAAAAGACTAGCAGACAAGGAGGAAACTGCAGGAACAGTAAAGCTGTTTCCTGCAAAAGAGCAGCAGACAGAGCAAGCGATGATACTGGTGCTGCCAAACAAGAAGTCACAACTGCACCTGAATGACACTGATTAGGGAAAGACCAAGTCACATCAGCCAGGCATGTAGCAACCCTCCACAACTGGGGTTTTTACAAAAAATGAAAGAATCCTCAACAAAACTGTTTCAATTTTCCTGAAAGAAAGTGTGTAATTATGGTGGTTTTTTTCCCCCCAATGAGAATGTGAAAGTGAAAGAGGTTTGATTTTTTTTGAACCAGTATTTCAAAACATCAAAATAACCCCCATTTTGATGTGCTGTTTTATTGACATTCCCAGCAACACATTCCCCAACCCTGAAGTGGAAAACATCAAATTCTCCAAATTTGTTTTTATTCTGTGACTACTACTTTCAGTGTGTCAGATGTTCTTGTCAAAATGTCAGATAGTGAAGCATTAGAATCGTACAGACAAATTCCCATTTTCAGAAACCCTCTGCAGACAGTGGCAGGGTGCTGCTCATCAGACCTTTCCCCAGAAGCAGCTTGGGGCACCACACTGCTCTGGGGCTACAGCCTGAGGGGTGAAGAAGAGGGAGACTCCTTCAAAGGGATCCAGAAGAGATGAGAAAACACGTCCACCTCTACATTAGAGGACATTCAAGCCTTCAAATTCTTTGTCGCAGCTCCAGCCAGTTTGGTTTCTCCATGACTGGGATACGCTGCACTTCTCTGACTCGCGAAAAACCAGCCCCAAGCCCCGTTATTGGATCATAACAAGGAGGTGTCCTGTGATGGGGCTCCATGGGATGTCACTTCACCTCTCTATGTTCATTACCACCTGGGAAGCGCTACACCCTCTAACCACAGGGCTCAGGTGCTTGAGCTCTTAGGGCTTCCCTCATCACTACACGGCTGGGAGGACCTCATGCCCTCCTGGGGACCACAGTGGGATAACCTCCTGCGAAGCGAGGCAGCCCCCCAGCTCCCTACATCAACAGCACCCACCACGTGGCACCTAACTGGGATGTCTCTTCTCTGTGCTCCCACAGCAGTCACAGGAGAACACTGGAAGGGTGAGTTTGAGCTGGAAGGTACAACTCTTGCACGGCTGAGGTGACTTTTTTCCCCTCCTCACTAAATATAGAGGTAAGCCAGATCAACATCAATGCACTCATCGAACAAGTGCTTGCTGCTGTGAAGAAGCATTGGGCAACCCAACCATGAACCCTTTCTGCCTACCTTTGATTGAAATCACGGATTTTTTTTTTTAAATTAATCTCTCCCTGACATTCCCTTATTATGACTGCCAAGCCTAACAAAACCAATTAAAGCTAAGAGTCTCTTATTTTCCTTCCCTTCTTCTGAACCGGTTCCTTTTTTTTTTTTTTTAAAAAAAAAAAAAAAAGCCCTGAAATGGAAGACTGACTGAAGCCACAACTTTAACAAATACAATTTGATACGCAGGACCAAAACCCCAGCCCAAATAGCTGTTCCACCAGGATTCCCAAACACACAGCCTCAGAGCTCAGGGAAATGGAGGGTGTTTGTGTACAAAGCTACAAAATAAAAATAAAATGTTGTGTTGGGCCAAGAAGAAAGCAAATTAACAAGGGGATAATTCTTTCTGCGTGAACCAGTTTCAGCTGGCTGTGTTACTTCCCACAAGCCACTAACGCAGTCTAATTGGGAGGGGAGGCATATAGCACAGCAGTTGCTTAGCAAATTTTATCATTATTTTTCATGAGGTCCCAATTTTCCCTGCTGCATTGGATCCACTGCGCCCTGGTGTATTTTACTGTCCTCTGCTTTAGTTTCTTTCCTCCCTTTTTCCTCATCTCTCTCTCTCACAAACCCCAGGTCTGGCTACCAAAAAATGCCTTCACAAGCCCATCACAACTGGGCAGCAGCAAGTCGATCGCCCTTTTCTGAGTAAAGCAGCCAGCATGTTGTTGCATCCCAGCGCAGCTACTCCATGGCCCATGGGGACGGCAGACCAAGGCAGCCCCTCTCCTCTGCCGCATCCCCCTCCACACCAGAGCAGTTGACTTTGCACACGTGGGAAGAAGCATCCAACATGTGTTACAGCAAGCGCAGATGATCTAAAGATGGTAAAGGTCAAAGTCAAGCAAAAGATTAAGCCATAAGTATCCAGTTCTGGGCTCCCCAGTTCAAGAAAGACAAGAAACTACTGGAGAGAGTCCATCGGAGGGCTACAAAGATGATCAAGGGACTGGAGCAACTCTCTGATGAGGAAAGGCTGAGAGACCTGGGGCTGTTTAGCCTGGAGAAGAGAAGACTGAGAGGGGATCGCTTCGATCCTTATCAATATCTAAAGGGAGGGTGTCAAGAGGATGGGGCCAGACTCTTTTCAGTGGTGCCCAGCGACAGGACAAGGGGCAACAGCACAAGCTTGGAACACAGGAAATTCTGTCTGAGCATGAGGAAAAACTTCTTTCCTTTGAGGGTGGCAAATCGCTGGAAGAGGCTACGCAGAGAGGCAGTGGAGTCTCCTACTCTGGAGATATTCAAAACCCACCTGGACATGACCCTGTGCAACCTGCTCTAGGTGAACTTGCTTAGGCAGGGGGGTTGGACTAGATGATCTCCAGAGGTCCCTGCCAACCCCTTCCACCATGCACTGTTTATCTGACCAGGCTATACATGCACCAATGCATACGCCAGGCAGACACTACGGTAGGAGCGTGCACAGCCATCAGTGCATACGCACGAGGAAGCAGCACCCCAGCACGGTCTGCGTAACACAGTTTAATCCTCTGCATGGCTTCTCTCATTCCATTGTGCACGTCTTCATCTGGCATTGAGCTGCTTGGGACAACCTGCCAGGCCTGGAGCACAGACTCCCTCCTCCTGCAGCCAAAAATACTATGCATCTCCACCTTGGCAGTCTTGTAAGGCACCACATGGAAGCAGGAGACCAACAGTCTCTCTGCAGAACCCTCTAAGAGCACAACTAAAATCGCTTTGGCCACTGAGCCTCCAGCGAGGAGGCAGGGCATGTGGTGGAGCCACTCCGACTTCCAGGAAGGGCAGCACAGTATGCCTGTCCCACCCCAGCCACCGACTGAAAGTAGCCAGCAGAAGACAAATCCTGCTAGACCCAGTGAAGAAACAACTTGATGAGCAAGAGGAAGCCAGGCTGAATCAGTGGTCCTAGTTTTGGAGCAGCTGAAGAGCCATGTGGGTAAAGCCCTGCATCATAGGGGCCAGCTGTCCTGCTGGTACCAGCTACAGGCAAGGTTCCATCGGCTTTTGCTGATCAGGATGAGCCCAAAGCAGCTGACAGGCTGGGAAACACCAAGTCTGGCTTGCATGGTAGAACACCCTCATGAATTATCTTCCAAGGTTTCACCATGGGCTGTAGAACAGACGGCCAAAGATTTTTCTGATACGCTTCCCAGCAAGGATGAAGGGACCCAAACCCAGTATACATCCCTTATACTTCTCCCACCCAGCCCCTGTTACAACACAGCCTAGCATGAAGTCAATATTGATCATTTCTTAATTAAGCATTAAGAGGTCCAACACTCCAACCACACGGTCAAAGGAAGACTATTCTTCAGAGTGAACCCTCCTCGCTGGCTGGGCGCCAGCCTTCACGCGTGCCTGCGGCCAGCGCTAAGGATTTATACACTTCATCTTCTGTCATTTTCTACCCTGGAGGAAGCAAGCCTCTAAATTGAATTATCACAAAGAAATCAATTCCAGATCAAACCTCTGTGAAATTATAATTGCTTTAATGATCTGCAGGCTGGAATAGACAGGGTCCAGGGAAAGCGTCATATACTTTTCCTCTTCAATTCATAAAGCTCCTATAGGAATCAGCCTTTGTTCGCAGACAGCATTAGTGTTTTCTAATTATGTATTAATTTAATCTACTATTAATTTTCAATTATTGTTATTACACAGGCACTTCCTTTTCCCCCAATGTGACTGCTGTGCAAGATGCTGAATTCCAAACAGCCCTGTGGTGAGCTGACAGGCAGCAGCTTAGCCTTTAAAAAGGGAAAAAGCCTTTAATAACCAATTTTGATGAAGACATTCCAAACAAAAATTTATTAAAAAAAGACACACACAAACCTTTCTGACTCATCTGAAGATGCTATCAGCAGCCTGCTTAGCCTAAAGGCTTAAATCACTTAGGTATAGCATGTCTGTGGAGACTTTCATTAGAACTGACATTTTGACAACTGCAAAAACCCCTACAACTACCTGACTCACAACATCACGGGCAGTTTAAAAATAATTATCAACCACAGGACAAAGACACCCAGGGAAACGAAGTTTCACTAAACTCTTTCCTCCCTAAAGATGCAAGTGAATATTATATAAAAAAAATAATCAAGTATTCTTCCTTGATTAAAAATAGCTCGGGATTTATAGCATTACACATTAGGAAGAGCAGAAGCGACACAGCTGTGACCAGAGCTGGCCTGGATGGACTGCAGGAGCTGCTGTGAATGTGGAAGGATTTAATTCTTGAATTTCACATTCCAGAGATTCTGCCCATCAGAAAGCTGCTGGCACTAAGGGCAGACCCTCTTTACTGTGGAAAACATCCAAGATGCCAAAGGGAAGAGGAAGAACCTGGAAAACACAGCACATTTCAAACCCCATCAGCTTGGTTTGATGTCGGGGGAAGAGGCTTACGAGAGGGAGCTGAGTACGCCTGCTTGTGGACCTTGGGCCAATCTGCACCGGCTTGGCAGACTACCCTCAAATTTTCCATATACAGCGATGATCACATCCAAGAACTAGTGAACTAGTAAACTAGTGAGAGACTTTCCAAAGGCTTCACTAGCTTTGGATCAGAGAGACTCACATGCTTCCCATGCATTCAAAACAAGGAATTAAGTAACACTGCGAAATAAAGGCTTGGAAGCGCCACTGCCTTTGCTGGTACAACATCATGCGGGATGAGTCCGTCTCAGTGGAGACCAAGCAGTGTTATAGCAATAAACAAAGCTCTTGCAACGGCCCACACACACAAATCCTGCTAGGGCTGTGCTGGATGAATCCCGTGGAAGAGCCGACCTTCAAGGCTTGGATGTCCACCTTGGCAGATGATCTCTTTGAGCTCACTTACGCTATTGCTGAGCTGGGATCAGCCTCTCACAATTCAGTGAGGCGACAAAGCTGATTTCCCCACAAACTTGGGGCATATAGATCACACCCCAGAAGCTATCCCACCCCCTGAAATACGAGGTCTAACTTGTGTGCAACAAGGAGCAGGGAAACCTTTGGACAAGACTCCAGAGGAGAAAGAACAGGACACACCTTGTTTTCTGCGAGAATAATGAATTAGTAAGGTTACCTCACGAGGTCAGAAGGTTTCTTTTGAGCGATGCAGTCCCAGTCTACTGTCTTCTCACCCCACTAAGGCCCTATTTATCATAGAGCTCCATTCTTCTATTACATTATTGTATATCAAAGCAGCTGTAGCAAAATCAGAACTACTCCCAATTCATGCCAGAATATCAGTGAGCTAAGTTTAGCTCATCAGCTGTAGAAGTGCTTTGGCATGAAAAACCTACAGAATGAATAAAATCTTCTTGATAAAGCAAATACCACTTTATAGATAATGTGCCTGGCTCCCCATGTCAACGTTGCCTTTGCAGGTAGCCTGAGATCAGCTGGATTCTGGCCTCCCTGGACACCCTGCCTGCAGCAGGAGGCCACAGCCCTTTGGGGATGAGCCCTGGGCCTCCCAGCCTGTCCAACATCCAACACATACCTAGGGCAAACAAAATAGCGTGCAGATTATCACGGCCTGCCCACAACGCAGGCAGCAAGTGATGGAGACAGCTAAGACTCCCCCTGGAATACTAACAGGGCTTGCCCAGCCAGCTCTCTGCTCCCACACGAGAGAGATAAATGACAAATTTGGCCTGGAGACCTCTCTTGCAGAGAAGCAGAGACTGCCACCATGGACATACAAGAATTTGGCAAGTTTTGAAGACAAACTGGACTGTCACAGAGATAAAGGCAAAAGATGTGTTCAACAAATAGAAGTACCTTCCTCTGCCATGTCTGTGCTAGTGCCCATCAGACAGGATCCCAATCCTGCACATCAATGGAGTGGGTCAGGAGGACAGCCCAGGTACCACTGCAGCCAAAGAGACACATCTGTACAAAAAACCCTCAGAGTCATCCAACACCTTCAGCTAAGGTGTGGACCAAGACCAACATTGGGCTGTGCTCATTGACATGTTTTTTGAAAGGGGACATTGTCACACCCATAAACTCATCAAGTAGAGTCACCTCTGTTGTTTGCCATCCCATCCGCCTTTCTGGGAACAAGGTGAACTGTGCTACCAGAGAGGGTACAACGAGTGGTGGTTGAGGCTGGGTCAAAGCCAGCATGTTCTCCAGCTATCCACCCTGCTCTGTGCAACTTTTGTCCAAATATCATCCCGACACGAGAACTGTTTCTAGTGCCCAGCTACGCTCATTTTCATGTATGCTGCTCCTGCACTGCCACAGGAAGCCCCGTGCAAAGACACTGGAAAAAGCTTGCCAGACCTACAGAATTTTAGTCACTCTCAAAGTGACCATACCAGCAACATCACGAATCAGAACACCACACTGGAGCATAAACAGCCTCCTTGCACCTCCAATGCCAGAAGGGCTTGTTCACCAGCTTAGCCAGGAAATTCAGCCATTAGACTGCAACTCATTCTGCACGACATATCAGAGCACCAGCATAAGTCACCAACTTTCTCATGGGCAGCACGTTGAATGGGACGCAGGGATATAAGGGAAAACGTAGGCCCACTGATGAATGAGATGGGCACCCTAGTGGTGGAAGACACAGAGAAGGTGGAGTTACTGAATGCCTTCTTTTCTTCTGTCTTCACTGCTAAAGCTGTCCCTCATGAATCCCAGACCCTGGGGGCAAGGGGGAAGGTCTGGAGAGAGGAAGATTTTCCCTCAGTTGAGGAGGACCGGGTTAGAGACCACTTGGCCAAGCTGGACATCCATAAGTCCATGGGCCCTGACAGAATGCACCCGCGAGTGCTGAGAGAGCTGGCAGATGTTATTGCTAGACCACTCTCCATCATCTTTGGAAGGTCATGGGG
>VYXH01006120.1:201743-217183 GCA_013397275.1 Burhinus bistriatus | reverse complement strand
TTGGGGGATTGGAGCACCTCCCTTATGAGGAAAGGCTGAGAGAGCTGGGACTCTTTAGCCTGGAGAAGAGAAGGCTGAGGGGAGACCTTAGTCTTGCTTACAAGTATCTAAAGGGTGGGCTGGAGGAGGATGGAGCCAGACTCTTTTCAGTGATTCCCAGTGACAGGACGAGGGGCAACGGGCACAAGTTGGAACACAGGAAGTTCCATTCAAACATGAGGAAAAACTTCTTTACGGTGAGGGTGACAGAGCACTGGAACAGGCTGCCCAGGGAGGTTGTGGAGTCCCCTTCTCTGGAGATTTTCAAGACCCACCTGGACGCAGTCCTGAGTAATGTGCTCTAGGCATTCCTGCGTCAGCAGGGGAGTTGGACTAGGTGATCTCTAGAGGTCCCTTCCAACTCTGAAAATTCCGTGATGGGGCATACATAAAGTGCACAAATACACTTCATACCGAAGCACAGACACACATTGCATCCTCAGCCTCACTCTCTGTAGGACCATCTTCTCCTGACACCCCAGCAAAGCTGCCTAAGATATGGTTATGAAACTTTTTGATACCTACCATAATCGTTTCCCCATGCTGCCTTTCCAAGATGATTGCTGTTACCTGCTTTAGAGCTGCTGTACCAGCAAATGAGTATTCAGAAATTAAAATGCACTCAGAACAGAGAAGCCCTGAGGAACCTCATGGATTTCATTGGCTTTTGGGGCCTAAACCAGAATACTACTGTGTGTTTGTTGTTGTTTTTTTAAATGAAATCTAAACCTTACCTTAATCATATGCAAAGGTGCAACACATCATCTTCAAGAGACCAGCAGGCACCTCTGCAGCAGGAATCTGGAAGTGCAGTACAAGTCTCTCCAAATACAAGGTACAGGGTCACCAGCTCCCACCACCTCCCACCACCTTCTGAGATCTGGCAGTGTTTATTACTGGGGTTTTGACACTCGGGGCTCCTGAAGGTGAAACGATGTGGAATTCTGAGGGGTTCCCCCCTCCCCAAGTCTGCTGCTAGCCATCTTGCTAAAATGGCTGCAAGAATAAATCTTGCAGAACAAGTCTTGGGGGAAAAAAAAAAAAAAAAAAATATATATATATCCCCAGAGAAGTTCAGGCAGTAAAAGATAGAGGGGAAAGAAAAATGCAACACTCAAAACAATACAGAATTTGAAATCATGAGACCACTTGTTGTTTGGGGGAATTTATCTTGGAACAGGAAAGGGTAGCAAAAACCAAGAATGTAAGATGTGTCTGTGGAGAGTAAAAGGTTAATGAACGACATTTTACTTGGGGAATACCACAAGTAGGAAGAACGTTTTTTCATTCAACTTTTTAGCTGGTTGTGCCAGATTATTACCTCAAAGCATATGAAATTCCACCCAAGGGAAGTGTGCGATTGTGAGAGGACAGTACAGATGTGGGGGAGCTCTTTGTTGTCACTGTGATACAGATAAAAATAAATTTTTGTCAAATTGCTTGGTCTGGCTTTTTTTTTGCCTTCCTTTAAACCAAGTAACTCATGCTAATCTGCAGCTAAATCCCACAGTCTAGGAGGCACTGCTGACATCTGTAAGGAAGTAATTCCTGTTCCAAGGGACAAATAAGATCTCATCAACAACATCCAGCGTCACTTTCTTATCTAAAGGAGTCTCAGGCTCCGCTAAATGGACAGGAGACACCTTGTTTGGAACAGGATTTCAAGGATGTCCAGAAGTTCAAGTTGTGCACAGAGGAACAGGCTGGTTTTCACAGGGTCATGTTTTATACATGACAGAGCACTGCAGCTTCTGGAGCACGCTGCTTTGAAGAGTTATTGTTAATGAGTGTGTTATTTTAACAAACTGGAGCAAGTAGGGGACACAGGATTCCCAGCTCTTGTGGCATTCCTGTATGATTCAAGATCAAAGTGATCCACGTGTGCACGGAGACAAATCAAAGCATACCCTTGGTCACACCTTGGTGCATCAGCAGAAGGGCTGGAGGCAGGACAGCGTTGGCAGGCAGGACTCCCCAACCCAGCACCGCATTTGAACTTCTACGTTCTTTTAATACTACAGGCTAATGGGGACCACCTCAGTGAAGCGCTGGAGCTGCGAAATTGCCTCCTGACCTCCACCCATGATGGTTTGCTCTGGAATCAGCAACAAGGATGCGTTCAACCCCTACGTATGCAAAGGCTCTACAGCTAGGCACGGTGTAGAGCCCAGCCCCAAGGACAGCCTCAAGGGCAGGGACAGTTTCACCCCGATTCCTACACAGCCTTGCATTGACTTGGCTGCTTTGGACTGGGAGCAGCTAGACAGAAAATAATTGCAGAAGGTTAATAAATCCCTCTCAGAGAAGGGCTGGAAGCATATAGCACAGCTGGTGGGATCAGTTACCCCAACGAGCAGGGGCAGAGGTTGGTAGACCTTTTGACAGTCCTAGAACCTCTATGGCCCTTGTTGCTCTACCTGAGATGTCCTGCTTGGTTGTCAGGGAAATTATTGCAAAAGCTCGAGTACGTGACTGTGATTTCCTTCTAATTATAAGGAGTGAGAGAACGAACAGTATGCTTGAGAAGCATCCTGGTCCTGGAGGCCAATCCACCACTAATTACAAAGTACACTTGATGAAGAGCTACCTGCCTCCAAGCGTGTCATGCAAACACTGCCTTCCTGGTGCTGCAGGACTGACTGCCTTGACCAACCATGCCCAGTCTCTGGGCTAGGAGAGGCCCTCTGGTTACTGGGTTCCTCCGAACAAGACAGTGCCCACCACCCCAAGGACAACTACAGCTTGCGCATGCCACCACACAACTGGTAACAGCATGGAGCCGGGCTTCACTCACTCATCTAGATCCAGAGCAGTTCCAAAGAGGCAGGCACAACCACAGTAAGGGACAGGTATCTTGAAAGTATCTACACCAAAGGCTGAGTTTTCCAACACCTGAGCTTTAGTACATTTGGCAACCAAGACCTTCAAGCCAGAGGTCTTTGCTAGGAGAAAACCAGCCCCAACATTTGAAAAGCAAGTCAATTCTTCACAAACCAGGTAAAGCAATGGTCACTTATCCATGGCTAGAGGTCCTAATGAATGCACAAGCCTATTAAAATCCTTTTCTCCTCTGAACTTTGAGGCTATTAGCAGCACCTGAACTCAGCCTTAGCCCGTATGCTCCCATCTAACCCTGAATTTACATAAAAGTAGTAAAGGCTTTGTCAAGCTGCTGGAAGGCTCAGCCAGGCTCACTCCCCTTGAGGCACAAACTTCATCCAAAACTTTCCCAAAAGGACTTACTGCCATGAAAGCGTTCAAGACTACTTGTTTTGACCAAAACAGTAATTTCACTTCTTAGGTAAGTGCAGGGCAGGGAACAGTGTTCTTCCTCCCTCACTTTTTTATTCTCTGAAAACAAGGAGTTTACACCCTGGTTTTAAAATCAAGTCAGGAGAAAACTGCAAAACACTTCAGCTCCTCTGTTTGCTTCCTAACCAGAATAGCTGAGAGACGCCCGACAGCTCTGGGGACTCCACTTCTGTGCTCATGCATAAACCAGAGACAACAGCACGGCAGATTTGTACACCACTCGGATCTCTGCCTTTATTTCAAACCGCCGCTGTCACCATTGCTGCTCACCTCACCTTCCGCCCAAAACAAGACAAACAGCTTTCCCAGTGGGTCTCCTGACTCACCAGCACATTTTCCTTTTAAAGGTCAAAAAAATAAGTTGTGACAATAGGGATTTCGTTCGTTTCCTCTTAGTTTCAGTTGGTCAGCAGGGACTTAGAGATTGGTTGCACTCAGGAGCTTCCCTAACAAAGCACCGTTCATCTTATTTAGGAAGAAGGGAAAGAGCAGTCACAAGAAACATCTTGTCCCTTGACTTCCTCCTAAGCACAGCAAGAAAGCAATTAGTAAGGTGGTTTCTCCAGCAGAGACATCTGTCCTGAGACGTCCTCACACACTCACTTCACATATTTCACACTGCAAATGAGGATTCCTGCTAGAATTCTTGCCGAATAGGACAGGCAGAAGTTTTACTCCAATTCATTCAAGTGCTCCAGCACTCCTCTTTTCCAAGCAACTTTGAGCAACTCCGTGAAGTCCAGAGTCCACTTTCCCACACTGCAGGTGTGTTATGACCCACACCCAGTTTCCAAGACAAATGCTCCTAAATCCAGAGGTCAACCACAGTCAAGTCAGGTTCAGGTTGACCACCTACTACAATTTACCATTCAAGTCACTCGGATCTGCTCATTGCTGAGAGGTTCTGAAGTGCTGGCTACTCATCCAGCCGCTTCAGCGTACAGAACTTCACATCCAATTTTACATCTCTCAGGAGGCTGGGAGTGCTTGTAGGTGATCATTCATTTGCTGAAGGAAGAGCTGCAGATGTTGGTCATTTGCTTGCAGATGCTAGTCATCTGCTGAAGGAGGAGGTGACAGCCCTTCTTTCATTTCAGATGTTTCTTCATAGTCTTGTGGAACAGGCAGATCAGCTTTAACACTAGAAGTGCCTTCCACACTGCATTGGATGGCATAAGGACATTCATATATTCATCTCCATCTACTCTGCTCCTCCTCTGCCACTGTTTCAATCGTGGTTGCTTGCAAGGTCATCTTAGCTGAGGAAAAATAATTTGGGTAGCAGAGCCAGTTCCCTCTTCGGCTTTAAAATAAACCCCAGCTCCGCTATTTATCCATTTTTAAAGGATGTTTAGAGTCCCACAAAGTCATATTTTCAAGTTTTTTCTCCGCAAAGCTAAGAGCTTCCTTCTGTGAGAAGGAAAGTTCTTCCATCATCACATAACTTCAGGACTGAAGACAAAGAAACCTCCAACGTGTAGAAACCAGCCAGATCGGTCTATGGAGTAGGTGACCTAAACCAAAGTCAAACTAAGGAGATGAGAGGATAATGCTCAAGTAGGGAGATTAGTAGGAACTGTATCTTTCTTCCCCACTAATTTCACCCTAGGAGAGCATCTTCCACAAGACCAAACACATCTGGACCTGAGGCCATGTCCACCAACACAAAAGGGAGACTCTCAACCATTTTCAAGGGTGTTAGATCAGGTTGCTACCTAATGTGCTCCTGGGCAAGACAAGTTTGCTGTTCTCAACTCACTTTATCTTCCACCACAGCCCGAGTGAGAACAGGTGGAGATACCAGAACAGGAGTGGCCGGGGGAGGAGGAAGGAGGAGGGAGAGCAATTTGCATTTTAATAAATACAGCAGTAGAAACACAGGCTTCAGAGATTAGGAAACGGGCTTTTTATTCAGAGCAAAGTGAGAGGCATCTGCTGGAAGCATGGCATAGAAGCATTTAGCATTTTGAACCGTAAGGCTAATCTGATACGACACTCCATCAACCCCAGATATGCAGCTTAGATAAATCTTTCATCAATAAAGCTCGTTGTCACAAACCCCAAGCCCACGGTAAAGCTGACATCCTTCACCTGCACGCGCATCCCCTTTGGGGTCTTCCCTTAAGGACATTCCTTATGGAGCCAGCATGTGAATGTTGTGATTCTCCCTCCCCAGTTGCAGAAAGGAAACGCTGTCAAGTTTAGTCTTCGTAAAGAAGTGAACACACATCTGACCTACATAGAGTGCACAGATGTGAGTAGCCTCACATAGCACTCCAGAGATTTTTGGGGTTTTTTTAATGCAAAAAAATTTAAGCACCACCTGCTTTGCCTGGAAACGTGCAAGAACAAAAGCCAGCTGTAGGCAGGAGTGCTGCACCAGGCTTCGGACTGGAACTCAGTATCACCACGTCCATCTTTTCTTCCAACTACACTTTTCAACAGACTATTTTCAAGATTAAGACACAGCTTTTGTTACCAAGACTGAAAGCACTGGTAACACTGGGCAGGAGTTTGAAGAATCAACATCTGTCCCACAGGGGCCACCAGTTTTGCAGGATGGTTAACGGCACAAGCGCAGGAACAGAGCCCTGGAGCCGCCGAATCGGGCCAAAACTACAGCACCCCCAGCGCCACTGCAAACAACCTTTTTATTTTAAATAAGCTGCATGCTACTGCAGCATCCAGATGACCTGTCAAAAGCCCAACTGCATTACGCATCTGCTGCCATAAGAAAAATATCAGAGTTTAATCTTGAGACAAAAAGTAGGAAAATAAGTAGATACAGCACTATAAACCAAAATCAAGGTGCTCCAGCCGGATCTGCCCAGCTGCTAGCAAGGAAGGTTCCCAGCAGAGGGTCACCTCCTTGCAAGCCAACGCTAAGCCTTGCAAAAATGCCTGCTATGCTCCTGCACAGAGCTAAATATCACATGCCATGCGTTTTCCAGAGTCCAGTCCCCTCCGCAAGAAAACCAGCTGTGACAGGGTGAAGCTCCTGGGAATGACGGGAGAGGCGGCAGGCTGGGAAGGCTGGGCTGGGGCACGCAAGGCACTGTCGACTACAAGTCTGATTTCCCAGGTAGTGTTGAGGGAGGAGAGATGTCAGAGCAGCATAACTAACGTCAAAGAGGGCGAACGGGGAGCAAGGAGAGCTGGCTTTATTCCCAGCTCTGCTACCACCCAAGGTCAGGCCGCATCACGTGCCCTCCTACCTTTTATATATTTAGAGCATAAACTCCAGAGCCATGGCTACTTCTCGCTAGCTATGTGCTACGGAGCTTCAGATACTACCATACTGTAAGGAACGATATGAAAGATCGGCTAGCAAGTCCTTCAGATTTTTCATATTTGTTAAAAAAATAAATATCTCTTTCCAGGGAGGGGACAAGAACCAGGACGGTGGTGACTCTAGAGGGTGGGAAGCCTTATCAATACTCCCTGCTCTCCTTTATTCTTACTACAAAGCTTTAAATAAACAAAATTCAAGGAATAAACAAGAATAAAGCAAATTAATTGGTTTGCATCTCTTATCAGCTAGTCTTTAGTCTACTTGCTAGACATTCCCCTTGCTCATGACTCTGAGGCTCTGGAGGTGAAATAAAAATACAACAAACTTCAGGGTAAGGAAAAAAAAAATCCAAACTTGCTGCCTGTTTAAAAACCAGCCACTAGAAGCAGAAGTCCACACTCTTTGCAATTGAGCACAAGCATCTCGTCAGCATCAGCCTGTTTCTTACAGCCAAGGAGAGCACCCCGGCCCGGGCAGAGGGCATGAACTTCCAAAAGCCTTTTCTTTTCTCAAGGAGTAACTCAGTGGATCCCAAGGCTCTTCTCTCCACCGCTGCACAAAGCTTTCTCACTCACATCACTGTCACATCATCGCGGGCTGCAGAGATGCTCAGTAATGCTCCCCTTCTGTCACAGCCAAGGAAAGAAATAAAGAAGTGTCTGTATTTATGAGATACTGGCTGGGCTGCTCTGTCCAACTGCGTTTTGCCCCAAGATGTGGCAACTTTTCAGCCTGAGTAGGCTGTTGAAGCGTAGAGTTTATCCCCTTTTTGGGGGGATTTCTAGAGAAAAGGCTTCGTGCAAACATACGCTATTTACTCCCCACACATGCTACAGGTCGGCAACCCAGCTGTGAAGACTTGGTGCAAGCTCAAAATCACTGGCATCACCTCCTATGACTTCTTGAGCCGGAGTCCCCTGCACCGATACCTCACAGCAAACTAGAAACTAGAGATGTTTATGCTACGCACGTGGCTTAAAATCTATTAATTCCGAGGTCGCCAGCACTGTGTTCTTGCCCCTTTTGCAAACGGGAATTTGAACAGGCATACATCATGGGCTAGAAGCCCAGGGAACTGGATGGCGATACGACACCCGCACATGGAACTGCGGAAGGCAATGCTGACAAGAGCAATGGGCGCAGAGGACAGCCTGTGTCCCAGGGACACCCACAGCCTCTCCCTCCGCTGCCCAGGCTGCTGAACCACCCCTGTGCTTAGCACCCTTCCACTGGGCACCCCCCTCTGCACCCTGAGCCCTCCAGGAGCGCCTCTCACCGGGACTTTGGAACATGCTACGGGAACAGGGGTGATCACGCATCTAAAGAACAAGTCAGCAAGGCGCTCCCTTCCAGGCTAAGTCAGGAAAGAGGTCGCTATGAGCCGGTACCATTTCAGTGCTGGCAAAAAAACCCAACAGTATCTGCATACCTAAAGTAGCCACCAGGAGCACGCTACATAATGATTTATTAAATCTTGCTTCCTGTTCCACGGTAGCTTCTGGATTTTTCCACACTGAATTAGCCACCTCCGCTGCTTCCTGCCCGTTTTTATACAGAGTAAACGTTTTGCTGTTGGAGGGGTGTTTCATCCCAGCCCTGGCAGGTCTCAGTGCTCAAACGGGAAAGGAGGGAAGAGATTCAAAGTTGCTTCTTGAATATCGTGACATTGAGCTACCCTGGCAGCAGCTACCAGTGCCGGGCATCACCGCAGTGCTGCATCCCGCGGGCTTGGCAGCGCCGCCCAGCAGAGCCCTCCCGGCCCTGCTGCAGCGCGCGGAGGGGTCCCGCTGCTGCGATAAGGGCAGAGCAAGTAATTTTTCAAGAGGACCCTGCTCACCAGGCAGAGCGCTGGTAGCTTTTGCCTTGAAGTGAAGTAGTACTTCGGTTTTTTTTCCTTTGCTGGAACCACTACTGCTTTCCAGACTGGGCTGGAAGGCTAATCCAGGAGAACTGGGAGCAAAGCACGGGGCAGAGACATCAGCCGATTTATACTTCAGTTGAAAGAGCTTTATTCTTCTGGACCATAGACACAGCCCGTTCATTTG
Organism: Burhinus bistriatus; assembly: GCA_013397275.1. Lineage (NCBI taxonomy): Eukaryota > Metazoa > Chordata > Aves > Charadriiformes > Burhinidae > Burhinus > Burhinus bistriatus. The sequence continues at coordinate 208,495 of VYXH01006120.1, read as the reverse complement.
GGGGAGAGAGGTAATTTCAGATACCTTTCGTAATAACTGCTGGCAGAACAAAGATGAAGGACCATAAGAGATGATCAATGCTTAAGCCCATCTTCAAAGTGATTTGGGGAGATGCTGAAAATAAACAAGCAATCAGGGCCCAGGAGCCAGGGTAAAAGCTGACAAAGAAATTGCTTTTTTCCTAGGCAAACAGAAGGCGGCTAATAGCTCAGTTCAGAGAGGCTGAGCTCTCTCCCCTCATAATAGGAGCAGGGCAAGAGACCAAGTTTAATTTCTTCCTCACAACAACTTTAATTAAAATCATCTAAGCCCTTCCTGCCTCTCTCCTGCCACGAGGTGTGGTTCTGCTCACAGGAGGTATCCGCAAACTCCAGCTTATTAACGTGCCCTCCCTGAAAATGCTGTTTAGACTGCAGTCAAATAGCTGGGGAGCCCATCTGCAGGCAAGCACTCCACTCCTAATTAAGAGGAAAAAGCACAAAGCCCACCTTTGATGTGTACCAGTGGCAGCAGTCGTTCCCCCAGTGCTGGTGAAGCTGTTCAACAGTATTAGCTTCACAGGGCATCCTTCCAGTGGAATTTAGCATCAGATGTTTCTCTTCACCATCACCTGTGCCCTGTGGGCACCAAGATGCTACTGGAGGTAAAGAAAGGACACTGCCCGCATGAGATTAGCTGTACCAGAGATTTTTCAGTAGTTTTATAGAGACAGAAATTTCAGAGCCCGTTCCCCAGTCCAGGTCCCCATCCTCATGACGTGATCTGCAGCAACCCACACCTGTGTCTGCAGAGATGCAGTGATGTGGGGAGGTCTGTCCCCGGGCTTGGGGACAAGGTATGGGACCTCTCAAATCACACGGACATGGGCAGCATGCGTTCAAGGCAGAGCTTTATTGGCCTGTTGAAATGAGTGAGCATGAACAAGGTTGCACACAAGACTAAACTTTGTACCAAAAGTTTAAAAATATAAATAAAAAAAATTAAGCCTAAGTTCCTAGAGGAGCTCAAGAGGATTTCTGCAGTGCTTATAGCTCTTACCAACTCCCAAGAGAGTTTCAGGAGTTGGTAGGAGCTCTAAGCACTGGACATTGCTGCAGAACCAACAGTCACAAGCAAATACCTGTTTTACAAGTGGATACAGCTCCCGGGATGAAACCAGGAGCTGCTGAACCACCACACCACCACAGAGCTGCCCTTCCAGCAGGGACACACTCAGTCAGGCCATGCAGCACCATCAGTTCTGCAATGTTATGTCCCAGAGTTTCTCAAATTTACCTAGAAAAAAATCCCAATTATATTGGAAGCTAAAGGAAGCCTTGCTCCCAGATGAAACTACATGCCCAGTACCAACCACCTGTGACCTTCTACATAAGGGCCACTTCTCAGACCAGGAGAGTCACCTTTTAGTCCTGGCTAGTCTAGGATGCAACTGAGAAGAGACAACAAAGGCCGGGTGAAAGCAGTAACACAAACACTGCCTGCCAGTTGACTGTCATACAATATCCACAGAAGCAGTTGCTACCATGCCACCGCATGTGGTCAAGGTCCAAACCTCTTCGTTAGAGCATTAGATTATCCTTATTTCTCCAAGCCAGTGGGCTTCACCACAAGTTAAGTTCAAACAGCCCTCCCACTTCCAAGCAGACGTGTTTCCTCCCTGTACAGAAGAGCCGATGGAACTGGTGCTCCTCATGTCCTCCTAAAGGAAGGATTATTCTCACAAACCACTCCCAAGATATTTTCCCAAAAAAGCTTGCTAAAGGCAGAAGGAAGGCATGAGATTTAGACTAATAAAGACATCAAGAGCCCAGGTGGGGACCATCTGCAACCACCTCCTCCATCCACCCTCTGTCCTTTGCCAGCCTAGTCCTGAACTCAGGAATTCATACATTAAAATGGGTAATAGTGTTGCTCTATTCCCAGGTTCCAGAACAAGTGTCCATTGCCATCATTTCCACCACTTCTTCTCCGGCAGGAAGTCTCACCCTTATTCTCGTGGTTAAGCACTCTCACTAGCAGGCAGACCCCTCACATGGAAGGACGTTCTCCCTCCGAGGAAGGCAGGACACAGCAGGAGATGGAGCGGCGCTGCCTCAGCTACTGCTCTTGCTCATACGTTTAGCCTGTCCATTCTTATTCTGCTTGTAGTAGCAATCAGAAGATGAGTTCACATTCATTCCCACCGGGGCTGTGTTTGTTGAAATATAAGCTGCTCACAAAAGCATCAGATAAAGCCATGGAGCTTTTCAGCGCCTATTGTGCGGTACCATCACACGCCCCATTCAGATGATGCTGCAGACTTCACCTGGGAATTGCTGAATTCACGTGGACATAGCCCAGAGGTACCCATGCCATTTCCCTCATCCTTGTTTTCTTCGAAAAACAAACTGGCGTTGTGTTTTCTATTTTAAAACCAGACTTTTGGGAACAAAAAAAACCCAAAGGACAGTTGTGCAACATCACTAGCGAAGCCTACAAATGGCTGTTAAGTAAAGGAAATGCTCTGCTGCAGGTGCAGGGATGCTGCTGAAACTGAGCCCAGCATCCTGCCGCTCGGCTCCGGCATCCCGGTGGACGCAAAAGCTCAGAAGTCCTGAAATCAATGGGAAGACCTTCCCTGCAAAGGCAAGGCCAAGTCTTGCCTCTGGAGCTTCTCCCCAGCACATCTCACTCTATGTCAGTATTTGGTTTCAACATATTCTCAAGGCTTGCTGCAAAAAACCCCCAATAAAAGTATTATTAGGTGCCAGAGGGACAGATGCAGGATCCCCCCCACCTGCAAGACATCAGGTCCTCCCTGGAGAGGGGGCACATCCACGCTGCTCACGTTGGAAGACAGAAGAGACCTCAGTAAGCAGGACAAACAGGATTGTTTGCGTTAAACGGTGTTATACAAGAGCCAAAAAGATGACTCACGGCACCCCCGGAGCCTCCCTGGCTACCCAGAGCAAAGCTAGGCACAGCTACGGAAAGCAGCTGTCTCAGGGGGATGGCAGCTCCAGGGACACCTCCTGCCCTGGCCGTACAGCTCCGGATGCCGGCAGTAAGGCAAATGCTGCTTTAAGATGGTTAGATTTTAAGACAAAAGCCATTCTCATTTTAGTTCAGAAAAGGAAGTCATTACAATATGCCCAGTATTTCTTAAACAAGAAGGACCTCACCGGGAGCTTACAAAAGTATCGATTGCAGGCGATACGCTTTTCCCCATCCACGCTTCAGCATCATCTGTTATATCCTGCACGCTATCCCCCACCTCAGGCTCCACAGAAGTAGCTTCTCTTGTTTGCCCGCAGCCTGGCAACAACAGGATACTATTTCTGATTGTTTTAAGCTGCAAGAAACGTGAGAAGCCACAAGAAAAGCTTTAGATTCACTATTTGCACGCATACTTCTTGTCTCCATGCAAGCTGATGATTTCCTAAGACATGCAAAAGAAAACAGCCTTTGCTCCCTGTTACAAGCCTTGGCTTTGATAGTTCCAGCATCTTAAATTCAAAACTAGACACTTACAAGTAGACGTTAATTCTGCAGAATACCGGGTTTGAGTCAATCTCTGCCTTGGTGTCACCTCAATTCTGCCTTTTGTAAAGCACACACAATTAATTTTATATCGGAGCTAGCAGACATCTGCCCTTCTAATTAAATACCCACTTTCAGGTGAGAAGCACCACGTAGTATTACTCACTCGAATTAAACAGGTACACCGGCACTGGTGGCAAACAAAAATAGCCACAGTTCCCACCACGCCGAGGCAGGCAGCAGCGTTCTGGTGCACAACCACAAAATCAACTTAATCACAGATGACAACTTCTGAAAGCCTTTACTTTGGATTCATCCTTGGCATTTTTCTAGGCCAGCTTGAAAACAAAAGCTTTGTCTTCTTAAAATGCAATTGCCTCAGGCACCTCTAAAAAAAGTGACATAACTCAGGTCTGAAAAATGCCTCCTGGGTTTCAGATTCTCCTAAGAGCCTCTTTGCTATTCAGCTTGATTCACATCAGCACAAACTCTGCAGATTTAGCCCTGGCTACCAACACAGGTATAAAAAGCACACATTTAATTATACCTTAAAAAAAAAATAATTCTTAAAACTCTACAGTTATAGCAAAAGAACTTGTTATTGATCCAAATAGTTCCTCCCTCCCTTTTTGCCAGTAGGTTTATAAACACTCTCTGATGACAGTTTATTGTGAATTTTACTCTGTCTAGCTTATTTCAGAATTTTTTTCTAGCCTGTTTTTCCTCACTGGGTGTTTTCAACCTTTCCATCACAAAACTCAAGCTGTGAAAAGAATGAGCAACTTGTTTCGGAATCAAAACTTGAGCCCAAAATTTCATTCCTTGTCTCTTCTCCCCTTCACAAACCCTCTTTCATTTCCGTAACTCCGCAAGCAATGCCTCTCTGCTTCTTCAAATCCAGGAGGAACACAACCCCGTGCCAGGCGAGACAGTAATGTAATGAGAGGGAGCAAGGCAGGGAAAGCTGCAGTTCTCTTCAAGACAGGCACGGCTATTTCTAATGCCTATAATTAACATCTTGGTTAAGTCCATCATACCTTTAGCATATCAAAGATTCTTATATCCACAGGCCATTTTCTTTGAGTAGATGCAAGTTTAGTTCTAGGTCTGAAGACTCCTTATGCAGCCATCAGAAAGAACTCAAATCAAAAGAAGTTCTGTTGCCTTTATTGAATAATTTGGGATAAGGAGAGCTGAAAGCTCTCTTGGTGCCGGGAAGGTGTTAGCAGTCTTAGTTTTCCAAATGATCAAGTCCCATCACTTATTCCACATAAACTGTTCTCCGTCAAGAGCTTTAATCCTCTCTTTACAATCCCTAAATAAAACATCGTTCCAAAACTGCCTATTATCTGCCTTTTCTAAAGAAAGTGGTTCTTAAGAGACCCACCTCTTTCTGCGTTGCTGTTGCCCTGAAATCCATCTACAACATCAGCTTGACAGCAGCAAAATACCAGCAATCCTTCACGGGCGCAGCACAGTGAACTAAACAAGCGTCCGTCTTAACATACCACCTCCTGCAGAAAGGTACCGCACACAGCCAAGCCGAACGCCCCTCACCGAAAACAAGAGTCATAAAAAGACTTCCAGGAATGTGAGCAATAAACCTTCTGACAAGTTGTCACCAAGAGCAGGCAGCCCATAAAGGATGCTACAGAGCCATGTTGCCGTGGCTTAGCCCGAGGTTTCGCTCATGCCACGGGCTCCTCACCTCCCCAGTCACCCATGAAGACCAGAAGAAGGCAGTCCCAGTCCTTCCCTTTACACCAAGTCAGCGCAGGCTCCTCATCCAGGAGCTCTGCTGCTGGTTTTGCTTATAGAACAAGCTCCTTCCCTAGCTTTTACCTTAAAAGAAAATAATGCAGAGAGCCCAAATCAGAACAAATCACGGAAAAAAGGACAGGACAAAATGCAAATAAGAGTACCACCTCCTCCCTTCTCAACTGGGAAAGGGAAGCCAAGAGTGGAAGCCCCTGCAGAAGAGAGCAGGGTTCCTCCTTACAGCAGGGACAATCCAGAGGTCCCGCAACAGCCTACACCCTCCACCCCGTGACTGCTCACCCGAGACTCCAGCCGGCCCCGCTCAAAGCCAAAGCAAACAGGCTCAGCCTGGATGCCGAGGTCCCCAACGAATGCCAGCCTGAACGCTCACGCTGGCCCTGCCAGCCCAGGAGAAACCTCCCGCAGCGCCAGGCACGGGCTGCTCACACCGGCTCGCCCAGCCCGGCAAACCCTGGCACCAGCTATTGATTACCTTACCGTATTTATTTGTGGGGGAAAGACAACAATGATTGCCTTAATATGAAATAAGAGGGTCCTTTTTTTTTTTATTCTGGCCTCGAAAGCAACTAATTGTGATGCTCCCAACTTCAGTCTCCACTAAAGCCTGAGCAGAAGAGCAACCTGAAGACACAGCAGCTGCCGGAAAGCGGGAAGCCCCGGTATCCACAGCCCGGTGCCAGCTCGGTCCCTGGCTTAGCCTTCCAGCCCACATCTTCCTCATGGCAACAAACAAATCAGAGAATCATACTCGGAAGCGCAGTCAGGAAAATAAAGGTGCACATCCACACGCACAGGCAATTCACATCTTAGCCTTCTGGGCTCTCCAGTCACTGAGAAATTAGCTGCAGAACTACCCTTACAGACGCAAAGCCACAGCCAAAACTCACTCGTTGGCACACGGCTAGCCGAAGTCATCCTGACAGCAGCCGGGAGGGAAAACCGGAGTTTCACCCACCGCCTCAAATACTTACAGAAATCACCAACCCAAACGTCCCCACGACAGGTAACATGCCCAAAGGCGAGAAAAAATTGCCTTTTAAGAGACGGCAGGGCTCGACGCTAACATGCCGGAGGGCGCATTCCGCAGCCCCTTGGCCACCAGGGCACGAGCCCCGCTGGCCCGGCGCGGCTCCAGCAGCCCACCGCCCCCGGTGCTCAGCCCACCGCCCCCGGTGCTCAGCCCACCGCCCCCGGTGCTCAGCCCACCGCCCCCGGTGCTCAGCCCACCGCCCCCGGTGCTCAGCCCACCGCCNGGGGGCTCGGCCCAGGAGCCAAAGCCCGGCCCGGCGGAGGGGACCGGGCTGCACCCGCCACCCGCTTCCAAAGCGCCGAAGTTTCCTGTCCCGCGGGTGCCGGCAGCTCCTCGCTTCCCGTTAAAAAGGGGGGAAAAGCGTAAATCGAAGGGGAAAAAAAAAAAAAAAAAAACCCCCCAACACCAAAAACACAAAAAAAAA